>WTSP01020452.1:0-21843 GCA_025331215.1 Actenoides lindsayi
TTTCAGCGTTTGCATCAAAAGTGAGATGCAGCACCCACAGGACTCTGTCCACAGACAGCAGCACAAATCTCCAGAGCTCCCCACTGATGGAAGAAAGGGGAATCCAACTTGGAAAATCCCCAACAAATTGGGATAGGTCTATGGTTGAGGTCCCTTAGCTGCCTTTTGGGTGCCATTCGCTGCTATCTCAGAGATCCCAAAACAAAAGCAGCAGAACTGGACTGAACATGGTGGTCAGGCACAAGGGAAAGGGTTTGCACAGGCAAGTGAGTCCCAGTTGAAAGGGTTACTGCAGTAAATACAAACCAATTGTAAAGGTTACAGTCTTATTGCCTGTGACCTTGCCTGCAGGGGAAATTAGGGTTAGCCGCATCATCTATCACCAGGTGGAGCCAATGTGAGAGCTGCTGACATGTTTCTGAAGAGAAGACATCCTTTTCAACTTCTTAGTGATGGATTTTTTAATAGTCCAATAGCTGGGAAAGGACACAGGTGAATAAAGAAGCTTCATCAGAAAATTAAGTGAATGGGGAGGAGAAATGCACTGTTACTGTCCCTTCTGGGGTCATTTTGTTCTGGTGCTTTCAGTCATATGCAAAGAAGCTCTGCAAAGAAGATATATACAGCTTAATTGTATAAGGCAATGGCTTACTGGTTGTCACAGACAAATCCCACTGCACACAGACTACAACCCTGAAGGAAGGTAAGAGCAGGAGGAGCATGTTAGGAAATGGAGTTGAAGGAAAATCCTCAGCTGCTCATAGGTCACTCCTGTTACCTGCTCACAGTCTAAGGATTTGGAGGATACTCATGGGTGCTCCCCAGCTGGAACCTCTGGTATAAGATGATCCAGTGTCTGAACCCACTCAATGAAGGATGCAGAGGGATGAAGGAGGCAGCTGAGCACCTGTTGCTGCTTGTAACTACACCACAGGAACTTCCAGAGTTCCCTCAAGCAAAGGACCCAGGAGATCTATTGGATGGGATCCCTCGGCAGCCCCTTTGGTGATAGTTTTTTTTCAGGCCTGACTGTGCCACCAGCACCTGTGTTTCTCCCCAGGAGTCTCAGCCCAGTAAGTGTTTTCTCTCATGCATATTTTTATCCTGATTCACTATAAAAACAAAGTTAAATGACTATGTCATCAGCCTGTCATTTCCCTGCACTAACTTCTGAACACGTATGCCAGTTTTGACCACATTTGACAATGAGGGGTGAAGGTCTTTACATCAAAGGTATATTTGTTCTGTGATGGTGTCAGGGAGATGAGGGACACCCAGATTTACTGCCCCACAGGACACAAGGCTACAGCAGAGGCTGAGCAGTCACCTGTCCTGGCAGCCAGACCACCAGCATGCAGATACAGTGAGGGACACAGAAGGGTGTGGGGCTTTTGCAGTGGGAACAGGAGCAGGGTACAGGAATCTGTAGGTGTCATAAAAAAAGCAGATTCAGTCTTTCTTCCTATTATAAAACATCTTGTTTTCCCAGAGTACAAGGAAAAGTGATTTCCTGGTAAAGAACTAGTGGGTTGAAAGTCAGCATGTATTTCTGCTTATTTGGGGATGCCACTGGATTTGGTAGGTGGAGGAAGCCTGCAAGGGTTTTTCCATAGAGGTAGTGTGTTAAGGCCTCAAATCCTCCCCTTGCCCCCCAGCATATACACACATGTACACATTCATACATACACACACAGAACTAAGGTCTCATGAGCAAGTTTAAAGTGGTTTTTTTTTTTCATTTGTGGTGTCTCATTGGAGCCAGACACATCTCCATATGCCCCACCCATTCAGCATGTCTCTGCATGTTTCAGTTTACAGAGACCTGTCCAACTACAAAAGACCACAACTCAAGAATTCAAGAGAATAATTTGTCTGTGGTCTAAACCAACGGTGGCATCAAAAAGATCTTCTTTAAAGGAGAATTCTTTGGTTCTTAGACATGTTTGTATATTAGCCTCACAGCTATTTATCTCTCTTTTTCTTTTGCCACACCTGTGTACACATATGACCTGGAAGTTCATGCAATGGAGACTTCCAAAATCAGTTTGCACCAATTCAATTCAATCTCCCAAGGAAACATCTCAGTCATATGAAATGAGCAAACCAGGCATCAGCAGAAACAGAATGTCCAAATGAGCTCAGCAAAGTTTTTCCTATAGATACTTACAGTTAGATAAGTTCTCCACCTATTGTGAGTAGGATACATGATAATTTTACTTGATCATTAATTTGAAAAATTACTATATGCTAAGGATCTCAGAGATCCAGATCATACCACACCTGACAGTTGACATAACACCTGAGGTGAAAAGCTGCTGCAAACCTTGCTTAAATATTGTGATTTTCTATGGGCTGAGTGAACTCATATAAAGGTCCATATATGAGTGCGTGCTATCTCCTTACACCAGGAAAATCCATTGCCAGTCCCAAGGGTTGGAAAGAGCACAGCACAGCAAGCTACACCATGGGCATAGTCAGGCACCTACCACCCACATGGGCTGAACTAATGGAACCCTAAGAAGCCTAGGAAAAGCTGTTGGGAAAAAGTTTTCCTCAGAAGCACTTATTGCACAGCCATCTCCAAACTATCAAATCTAGGACAGTCATGGGTCAAATGTGTCCTGCCAGAGACTTTTTACTGTCAGGAGAAAAGTCTCCCAGTCATGAACCCATTCCCAAACAAGCCTGATGGTGCTCACTTGCTGATCACGGAGCTGTTGTGTGAGGTTGCCAGACCTTGGGGTGCAGCAAAACCCCCTTCTCAACAGGTACACACACACACTCAGTGTGCTCCAACTCTCACACACAGCTTGGGTAGGATGCAGAGCATTAACACAACCAGAAAAGGTTGCTTCTATGTCCATGAGAGGTCTAAACTTCCAACAGTGGTGATTCAAGGCTCAATTTAGTCACTCACACATAGGGCTCTAGAGGTCCTTGAACATAATCATGGGTCTAATAGACATAACAATGAGTCTTGAGATAGCAAGGGTGTCAGAAATGGCACCAGGTAAGATAGATAGAGAGACTCCCCTCCTACAGATGGTCAGCTCAGTAACTCATCAGGCTTCTCTGGCTGTACTGACATGGAACTGTGTTTCAGCTGTCCAGACAACTCTGTGGTGTCAACCTGGTGTCATTTTAAATGGTGCAGGATATCCTGCCTGGATTACCAAGGCGTGGGTCTACTGTAATTACTGTGTCATATCTGCCAGCTCTGAGAAGGTATCATGGGACCACGGGGCATCTTAGATGGCACCAGGAGACTCCTGCACATGGCTGGACCTGGTAGAACAGACAACTAGGTCGAGGACTCTAAGATGGACCTGGATCCCACCCCAAATATTTAAATCACAAAGAAATTTGCAACTGCAACTTCTGTCTCAAGTTTTTCATTACAGTTTGATCAATATCAGAAGGGCCTCAAATCAGCCCAAAAGACAGTCAGTCAAGTACTTTTTATTTGCCTCCTTCCTAAATTGAAATCCACAAAATCAGATTGATAAATTGAGCTATTACCTCCTAAGACAAAGACTGAGTAGAGGGTTTTGGCATTTGACCATCCAGGATCCTTCCCTAGTCATTTGACAAGATGAGCATGTAATAGCAATATAGTCACACTTTATATTTCAGTCACTGCAACAAATCACTGATATTACATCTGTAGATGTAATTGCTTTAATATCGATGAGTACAACCTACCCTGCTCTGCCTGTACAAAGCTCCTACTGCTTTTACCTATACTTTATTCCAGTAATCGAATAAACAAATTTAAAATAACTTTGCCATACTAGTCCTGTCTTCCTTCCCTGCTAACTCTGCAGTACCTGTAATTAATAAACATAATATTGGTTGTACAGTAATATCAGGTTTTATGCTCTTATAAGACTTAGGCTTTGTGATGAATTTTTGGTCACAGTACTTTGTGCTAGTTACCTTGCTTCAAAATGATCACCCAGCACCAGGCATTAGTTTAATATTTCAGCACAATCAAAATCCAGTGGGATATATTTATGTGCACTTGGTTTTGGCAAAATATCTTTTCCTCCAGTGACTTTCTTTATGACAGAGTTGTGCCTCTGACAAACTCACATAGCAAATCCATTCCTTACTCATTCAGGGCACTCATAGGGACTTATAAGCTCCCAGAAGCATGTACTGGGACAAGCCACAGTCACCATGCAAAGCTCTCTAAGGATGTCTTTAATAAGGGGTGTGACAAAACTGTACATGGGAAAAAAGTACCACAGTGTGGTCTGCATAAGGACAGACAGTCTTGCCTTTAACTGCTTCTGTGACAATGCCTAAAAATCCTTCAAAGTCAAAAAGGACAGGCCGAAGTATTTGTCTAGGAATTCGAAGCAGTGGGAGGCTTAAAACAAGTCTTTTCCCCCAGAAAAGTAAAAAAAATAATTAAAAAGATATAAAAATGTTGAAGTGTAATTTGGCTTTAGATAAGACAAATGGGAGAAAGATCCTATCCTGCCACCTGGGCATAGAGCCAGGTTACACACGAAGAGATGGAAGTGGGAGGATTACAATGGCTGGATGGAAATTGTAGCTGCGATGGACAAGATGTCAGCCAACAGCTGGTTCTTGGTTGTCAAAGGCCAAGCTGCTTTAAAAAACCTCTTACATCACAAAGGAAGCAAAAGTGCCCCACTGCCTTTTCCTTTTTTAAGTGGGACTTGCCACAGTTGCCTTTTTTGCCACCTCCCAGTTGGAGGATGCCGAACAGCCTTGCGTGAAGGTCACCTGGAAATTTTGGTTAGCACAGGCTGTATCTCCATGGCTGAAAAGTAATTTTTCCCAGCTGGTGCCTTCATTCTTTTCTATCTAAAAATGGGAATAACTCCTGCTGCACTTTGACGTACAGTTCAAGCAGCCTTTTTTTTGTGTTTTAGTTCAGTCTTTTCTTGCTAGTATCCTCTGTTTCTAACAGCTTTCCTCCATATTTAAGAAACATATTAGGTGAAGGTATTTTAGATCATCTGAATGGCTAGAAAAGAAAAAAAACCCACAGGGTTTCTTCATCTCCTCCTTGAATGTTTGCATCCTCCCTTCTCCATGTGTATATGCAAATTTTTCCTCTCTCCTGATTTCTCCTCTCATTTATCTGTTTTCTCCTCTTGTCTATTCTCTAATGGTAACTGCACCTTCTCCCAGAGTTTCAGACACTGTTTCTTTGGCTGAGCCCCTAACCCAGCTCAACTTCTCCTTTTCAGCTTTGTTTTTAATTCCTTTGATATTTGCTTTTTACATGTCTGTCCACCATCCTAGTGCAGGTTCTTCAAGATGAAACCAAAATCCTTCCCTTTGACCTTTTCTGAATAATCTATCACTGTGGTCAACTCCATTTTCTTCTCACTGTCTTGAAATCTGGACTCTTTTCTCTCCTTCAACCATACTAAATCTTGTCTCATTACATCTTGTTATTTCCTTTTTAACTTAATCAAGATCAGTCTTTTCATTGCTATCTCCAGTCTTAACACCTGATTCATCTTCTGTCCTGTGACAATAAATTCCTTTAATAGAAAGATAGCTGGAATGCTGCTAGAATATTTCAGTAAGGGAATAAATCCTGCTTGTCTACATTTTTTTTTTCAGTCTGAATGATTTGTTGCTCCGTCATAACCTGACTTTGCTTCATGGATGAAGCAGAACTCAGTAGTCCTGTTCTGTGTGCTGTTAATTGCAAGGATAGTACCACTTTCAACCCGGGCTATTATTGAACAAAATTTTGTATGATATGTTGAATTTCTTTTGCTACTCCATTGCAGAGTCATCTGATCTGTTTTCTGCTCTACAGTGATTATTACATGCCACTTGTTATAAGTGAAGAAATCAATTCAACTTATAAGCTCTGACTCTTCCAGACTAAATATTTTCTCCATTGGACTGTTTCCAGCTTGTGTTCTTCTCTGAGCCACAAGCAGGACATGCCTACATTGGATGGCATGAAGAGAAAATTCTTTTTTCTTTACTTGCAAAAGGATTCAGTGCTAGCTTTAGTCAAATGAGGAAGATGATGGTTTCTCTATGCTGCTACTTTATTTGAGCTCTTCTGTTTGCACAAGACTTCTCTCTACTCAACATATTTTGTGCATTGCCAGTTTAAACCTTTACTTCTCTGAAACTGTATTGCTCGTGCTCAGTGCATTTGCAATGTGTTCATTAGGAGCCAACTGGAATGTGTGCCAGTCATCACAAACACCTTTGCTTTTCAGTCACATCAGTTACAAGCCAGGTCTTTAAGAACCTGTCCTCACCCTTCAACTCTTAGAAACCCAAAGATCCCTGAATATTGTATATTTACATGTGTAGAATGTTATATCTAGAGGAAACTGGTAGGGATGCTTCTCTTTAGGAGATCTAAGTCTTTCTAGTACAAAGAAAAATTCTTTTTGTAAATAATGGGATGGATTTTATTGTTTTGCACAGCTTGGCCACCTGGGAAATTGCAGTGTCAGCAAGGATGGAAGGTTCATGCTGCTGGACATAGGTGTGCATATATATTTTACATATAATTATATATATATACACACACACACATATGCACACATGTGTCTGCCCCTGCCAGAGGAATCTCCACAACATCTGAGCAGCACAGGGCCTATGAAAAAAACTGAACTTGTCTGATTCCTCCCAGCAGAGGTCAGTGGTATCTTAGTTGCCAGAATTGCTCCATGTGTCCAGTCCAGCATGCACACACAGCCTTGTGTGGGAAAAAGTCACCGTGTGGAGCGGCAGCTCAGGCAAATTTTTACACCCAGTGTTGGGAAATTTCATATTGATTTCTCAGTTTAGGGCCATAATGACTTTACAGATACAATACTGCCTCAGCTTTTTCCTGAGAAGTATATTGGACTTTTCACTTTAGTAAATAATACTTGCAGCTCACAGCAGCTTCTCTTTCTCATTGGTTCTTTTTTCCCTTTTAAATCGTGTAAATATCACTTTGGCCATTGTGGCCAATTTAACATAACGTTAAGAATTGTCAGAACAGTTTTATTTGCTACTGAGAGTGAATAATCTATTAAAAAACTGTTTCACTTAATGTTTTCTTTTCTCTTTTGCTGTAGATAAGAACTACATAAAATACACTCCCTCTTCACTGTTTTTCCCTGTCTTTATGGCTCATCTCTCCTCCAAGATTTATGCTGCTGGTATAAAGTGTATCTCAGATATAAGAGGCTAGAGACCTTGTTTAGTAAACTGCATTGCAGAAGATAATGGTATATTGTTTTTTCCAGCATAGTTTTTCTTCTTTCTGGAAAGCATTGCAAGCTTTATTTCACATGAGCTTTCAGTTCAGCCCAACCACCAGGTCTACAGCAGAAACAACAAGGTACAGGTAAATGGGAACAAACTGCTAATTAGAGCTCAGATTGCCTCTGTTAATTTATCTCAGATTTACCAACCTTGAACCACTTCATACATGACAATGACACTTTTGTAATTCACACTTACTCATCATTTAAACAGCAATAAAAGAGATGCAGAGCATTTTATAGAGATTAATGACTTGCTAGCGATCTGATGACCTAAGGCCAAGGCCCAATTGCCTTCATTGATCATAAATTCCCAAACAGCTGGTTTGGCCAGAGTTCGTCGTTGTTATTGGAAGCTGAAAGGCATGGAGTGAAATGTAAGATGTCTGTTTTCTCCCCACTGCCAGGTTCTGCAATGTGCATACCCTGAATTGCCCTGGAAATATTTGTAACTGCCAGAGAATTTACTTCCCTTGTGGTAGTTCACCATATTCCATTTTTACATCCTACCACATTTCTCTAGTTAAGAGAGAGAATAAGTTGCAGTCCCCTGTAAAATTATTTAATCCACAATCTTTAACACATCTTTCTAGTGGCAACATAAGGTACATGTATTGAAATATGCTACAGTAATAATGTTAATACTAAAGATGCTGAAATCTAATCAAGTACAGGTTTTTCTGCTTTCCTTCTTAGGTATATTACTGCCAGAGCTTCAATAGATGAGCCATCCTCCCTCAGGTAATGAGATGACCCAAGCCAGAGCAGCCCAGGGTAGGGCACAACCCCTGGGGATGAGCAGAAGCTATGTTCACAGCTGTCACACAGAACATGAAGCGACCTCTAAATTAATGATGGTATCAAAGCCGTGAGGGAATTTAAACACTTCCTTATAATAGAGATAGCAATAACTCAATGGCTTTGGTTTAACAGGAGTAAATAATGGAAAACATCCTGGGTGACTGCTAGGATAGGGAAGCAGCACAAGCTCAGGATTATATTGTGGCTTGGACTGTGCTGATTTTGGTAGGAATGGTCCCTGTCATGTCAGGCTTAAACAAGGCAGAAGATCCCTTCTGTGGAGTCTTATGCCTCCAAATACTTCTGTGCTTGGTCCCACCAAGACCCTCCCCCAGGAGAGGCATCAAATGAGTTGATGAAGGAGGAAATCCCCACCAGCAAGCTCCCTCATTTACTGTTAATCACTTGCTTCCTCTCAGGACTGCTGGACTCAAGGGAGAAGCAGAGACCACCCAAAGGGAAAGAAGCTTTCAGCACTGTGTGAAGGAGCTGGAGAGCTGCTGGAAGAGCAGGGAGGTGGCTGGTTAAAACACATTGAGCCCAAGGAGGAGCTAAAGGGCAAAGGCCTGGTGAGTGGCAGGGTGGTCAATGTCACTATATTGTGGTCATGGTTTTGGGGGAGGTGAGGCTAAGAAATGATGAAGCATGCAGGGAGGCAGGGGAGAAGGTGAAGGATGCTGCAAAAATGGACAATTTTATAACAATATGATTTGTTTAGTGCTGTTTCGGTGTTCATGGTGTATCCCATGTTTTCTCACGAAATCGCAACCAGTCAAGCAAAGGAAATGTGGGTCAAGGGGAAACAAAAGACGCATCTTTAATATCTTCACAATAAGATCTACTGGCTGTGGTGTCAAAACCACATGAAGGAATAAATGTGCCATCTCATTTAAACGTTTCTCCTCAGATATACTAATTTACCAGACTCAGACTTAATTTTCTGTAATCTCTCCTGCATCTGTTTCTGACTACTGAAGGATGACAGAAGTTGCAGCTGGAAGATTTAGCCAGGTAATCCACCTGAGCATTACCACAGAGCTCTTCCCTCCAATATTTTCTAGCATCATCCCAATCCTAACGACACATGTCTCAAGGAACTCTGAGAAATATGTCTCATCATCAAGATACTCTTTTCTCTCACTTGGCCCACAGGTTCGTCTTCTTCATTGTTACAAGCTTGGACTAGGATAAAAATTCAATAATGATGTTTGAAAACTCAACAAATTTCAGCAACGATGGAAGACTGATAGACAAAGCTATCTCCCTTCCAAACCCTGGGCTCTCCAAGGAGGTCCAGCACTGTATCAGGGGAAGTTCAGCCACTTTTGGTTACATTCACCAAGCTGTAAGAGCAGTAAAAATTTTCTATTTTTATATGTGGTCAAAACTTAATCTAGGATTCTTACCTGCATGACTTCTGTTAGAAAGTAGAACTCTCTTCCTATTGTTTAATATGCTTGAAAAAATAAACCAGGTGAGAGATTTCAGCATAGTTTCTCTCCAAGATACCTTTTCTAACCATTGCCTAATATTTCAGAAGGTAAACAGCGGTACTAAACCAGAGATTTGTAAAATGACTCAGCCAACAGCTACATGTTTTCTTCATATAGTTTTCCCATCATAAATATATTGGAATTACAGCATAAATGAGAGAGGAATGGGTTGTAAAAAAAACCCCTAGAAATAGGGCTCTCTGTTACCTACAGTTTATTACAGTTGCAACAGTACCTGTTTTTGGTGGTTTTTCTGCAAATATTTTTATAAGTTTTTCTGCTTGGATGGATGGATGAGTAGTTGGATGGATGGGTAGATAGATGTCTGGACAGGGAATTTCATTCAAGTAAACGGGGATTTGGCGTGTGAACAAGTATATTCATGCCAGAATTGCTTTCTCGCCTGTCATGGATAAAGACATAGAAATAAATATAGGTATATACACCATTATTGGCAGAAATGTGAGATAAAAAAGAAGGGAGTATCTTTCAGATTGATAGCATTTCTGCTTTGTCAGGAGGGAGAACATCTATTTAAAAACTGGGACTATCATAACAGGGAAATATAATACCCTTTGTTGTGGAAAAAAAAAATAAAACAAATTATTAAAAAGCATTATTAAATGCTTTGATTATTCCAAGGCTTATTTTTCATCTGTCTGTATCTGAAGCTGCAGGGTAAACCCAAGCACCAACATGATGACTAGACCTCCGGAGACTGGGAAGAGAGGACACAGAACCTGTAGTGATCCTGACAGGAAGAGTCGACGATCCACACATACAAGCTGGCTGCAGGGCTGTGCCATGCTGCACATCTCCCTTGGTGCAGGACAGACTCAGCTGAGTCACTGCAGCTGAGGATCCCACGGGCAGTACCCACGATTATGCCACCTGCATGGCCTTGCTTTTATCTAGCAGTGCAGCACCAAGTTCTCATGTGAGTAACCTGTCTGTTGGATGGAAGAAATGATCAACAAAGTTGTTTTCTTATAAGAAAATATTTTAATAGCTTGAACAACAAAAATGGGGCAACCCTTTCTATGGACAGGGCACGCACATTGTGCTGCACCTGATGGGAGGCCAGTTTGATGCTACACAACTTGGGGTTTCCAGCATCTAAAGGGATGTTAGGTTATCTATACTATTCTCTCTTTACACTACTAGGGGATGGGGGCAGCTGCCTTTCCAGAGTTCTGGGCTTCGCTGCATGGTCATGGCCATGGAGAGTGGAGAAACCAGGACCTGCATTGAGAAGACTGCTTTGCTGGTGCCGGTCAGGTCATGCCCCAGCAGCTGTCCTCTCTTCACAGTCCACCCGCTGCACTTGGGAGCAAGAAATGCTCCATCTTTTGAAGCATGTGGAAAATACATATTGACATTGCCCTCTGCTGGTTAGTGCTGGCCCCATCGAGGGGTTCATCCAACGAACGGATCCACAAAGCACCCTTGGCTTCCAGCCCCCTGCCTCAGTCTGCTACAAACCTGGGCAGGTCCAGTGGGGGCAGCCACCACAGAAGTCACCAGGAACTCTGTGGAAAATATTGCTCTCCACATTTTATTAATTTAGTACTTTATTTTTCTGTATTTTCTCATTTATTCTAAAGGACATAATTTTTTTTAATTTATTTGTGGCTCACTTTTGATTAATCTTCCTAGGATGGCTCCTCAAGGGATGGAGCTGACTGCTCCTGGTGCCCACTTGATGCCCTACAGGGAATATGTGCTGTGCTGGTACACAGCAGTCAAGGGTGTTGTTCCCACTCCTTGTTGTGATAATCACAGCCCTAACCATTAGGAAAATGGATTGAGGATTGACAGCGGGAGGGAGATGATTGTCTTGCCAGGAGAAAACAGAACAAGAAAATCTTGGAAAATTAAGACTTAATTGAATGAACCTCAGTTTAAACTGCAATTTTAGCCAGCCCTTTTCCCATACAGTAAATGCTTGTGTGCAGACGTGTATCAGGAGAAGCAGAGAAATGGTCAGACCTTGTTATTTTTTATATTGCATGAATTTATGTTTATGTTTATGTTATTTACTTCCATTATTTATACTTATGGTATTTTTTATATTAATGATATTGTTTATATTTGCTTTCTTTTAGTTATAATTATTATATTGACTTTATATTATTACTTTATATTTTTCTGTCATAACTTAGAGGAAGTGTTCTGAGACTCCTATCTTGGTTGTATCCAGAAAAGTCTGAGTTAACAAGGCCAGAGCTGAGACCAGCACATCCACTTCCACTCAGTCACTTGAAATGTTCATGGATACAGGATAGCTAAGGACTGAAAACACGTTTCAAGTGATACAAAAAATGACAAGGTGAATACCTGCATTATTCTGCCAGCTCCCACACTCAAACCAAACAGGGCGATGAGCTCCCCAATGCACAGATTTTGTGAACAGAAATCCCTGACAAAGTAGCAAAGCCAAAATGCTAGTGCACCAGGCCAAACCCAAAATGCAATAGCAGTAGCAACGTGTTTTAAGGAAGCTGTGATGGCCTGCAGGGCTCTGTGACACTGCAAAACTGGCAAGTGCAGAAGACCGTCTTCAAATGTGGAAAATGGGGAGGAAAGAAAGGGGACTTGCCTTCTGGTCTGAGTTCAAGGCTTTGAACCTGCATAGCCAGGCAGCTCAGGGCAGGTCTCTTCCATACTTGTGTACTGAGAAAAGATAGAATCATTAAGGTTGGAAATGACCTTCAAGACCATCAAGTCCAACTGTCTGCTAAACATTATCATTACCACTAAACCATGTCCTAAAGTGTCACATTCACATGTGTTTTCAACACCTCCAGGGATGGTGATTCCACCACCTCCCTGGGCAGACTGTTCCAATACCTCACCACACTCTCAGTAAATAAATTTTTCCTAATATCCAACCTAAACCTCCCCTGGCACAGCTTCAGGCCACGTTCTCTCATCCTGTCACTAATTACCTGGGAAAAGAGACCAACATCCACCTCACTACAATCTCCTTTCAGGTAGTTGTAGAGAGCGACAAGGTCCCCCCTGAGTCTCCTCTTCTCCACGCTAAACAACCACAGGTCCCTCAGGCATTCCTCATACAACATTTTCTCCAGGCCCTTTATCAGCTTTGTTGCCCTTCTCTGGACCTGCTCCAGCACTTTCATGTCTTTTTTGTACTGTGACACCCAAAACTGAACACAGTACTCAAGCTGTGGCCTCACCAGTGCTGAGTACAGGGGCACGATCACTTCTCTACTCCTGCTGGACACACTGATTTTGATACAGGCCAGGATACCATTGGCCTTCTTGGCTACCTGGTCACACTGCTGCATCATGTTCAGCCGGCCATCCACCAGCATCCCCAGGTCCTTTTCCACCAGGCAGCTCTCCAGCCACTCCTCCCCCAGCCTGAAACGTTGCCTGGGGTTGTTGTGACCCAAGTGCAGGACCCGGCACTGGCCTTGTTAAACCTCAACTCATTGACCTCAGCCCATCAATCCAACCTATCCAGATCTCTCTGAAGAGCATTCCTACCTGCAAGCAGATCGACACTCTCATTCAATTCGGTCTCATCTGCAAACATAGGGATGCATTTCTGCCGGGGTACACAGTTTTGTAGCAGGGTAACTGCCGGCATGCCCTTGGATTGTACCAGTTCACCTTTATCCTAAGGGAGGGGATCCTCTGATGCTCCAAGTGATACTGAGGTTCAATTTTCTTAACCTGCCAAGAGTTATTCCTCAGACTCAGTCAGAGATCATCAAGCAAGAGCCTGGAAGGTTAAAAAAGTAGTTGCTGGTACAATGGCTGTCTGAGCTCATGTTAAATCTGTTTCTTTTGATCTCAGTGTTTAAGCACTGTGGGTACTAGACCAAGCCAAGATCTGAGAAACACTCAAATTATTCTTTTCTGTCCAGCATTCCATGAAGCCCAGCTAGGAGAAGCATTTGGGTTATCACAGAATCACAGAATTACTGAGGCTGGAAAAGACCTCTGAGATCATTGAGTCCAGCCTGTGACCCAACACTGCCACACTGGCTAGACCATGGCACTAAGTGCCATATTTTGCCTTTCTTTAAACACATCCAGGGATGGTGATTCCACCACCTCCCTGGGCAGTCCATTCCAATGTCTGATCACCCTCTCTGTAAGGAAGTGCTTCCTGATATCCAACTGAAACCTCCCCTGGTGCAGCTTCAGGCCATGTCCTCTTGTCCTTTCACTAATTGCCTGGGAGAAGAGCCCGATCCCCACCTGACTACAACCTCCCTTCAGGTAGTTGTAGAGAGTGCCAAGGTCCAAGGCTGCTGTGAAAAACATCCTGCAACCAAGTGCCATGGTGCAAGTATTGCTAACACTGCTGCAAGATTTGAAGGGTTTTCTGTTGGATTTTGGAGCAGATGTCCAACAGTGTCCATGTTCTGCAGTCATGGGCAGAGGTTTACTGGGAGAAGCACATGGTGCAGAGGCCATGCCTTTGCCTTCTCGAGTCTTTCAGTAGCTTGGGGACAAACCCCACCCTGATATGCGGGGCACTGCCCTTTTTCTGCTGTGATAGCTCCCATTTAAAGCCCTCATACCTAATACGGGCCTGCCATGTTAATCTTCTTTTGGGGCTCTGCTATTTTACCCTGCCTAGGGCTAAGCCTATGGGAGCACTCTGGCATGTTTGCTGTAATTTCCTTCAGTGCTGCTGGAGGAAACCAAGATGGAGATTGATAAAGAAAGCTGATGCCCAAAGGGCTGCAGTTTGCAAGGTATTTTGGTGCTGTGGTATGGGGGCACTTTGCTTTCTGATGCAACAAGAGCAGAGGGCAGGTACCCTGCTTCGGAGAGGATAAGACAGCAAATACATTTAATACAATATTTTGAGGCCACATGCTCCTTCTATACAACTTAGTGCTTTCCTAATACAGGACAATAACACCTAGCAACTTCTCTGCCAGGGAAGGTCCTCATTTTATCCCTGGTTTAAAAGCTGGGGCTCAACAGGTGAGCAATTTGAGATGCTACAAACATCTAGAAGATGCTAGAACCAGACCTGCCCCTAGCTGCTGCTCCATGGCCTGTGCCACCTCTACCATCCCAAGCAGACACCTTAGACATTCTGGGGCACTGCAAACAGGACCAGCTACCTGTATTTAGTGCAATTGGGTAAGTGGGATGTTCAGCACTAGAGCACCCTAAGAAGCATCAGATATCTTCAAAAGCAGAGCTCCCCACCTTGTGGTTCCCAAAGGGGCAGGGGCTATACTGGGACACCAGGTAGTCCTTGGTAAAGACACCTTCTTCTCCCAGCCCAGGGTAGCAGAGGCACCAAACCTTCCTCCCCAAGCAAGCCCATTTCATCTGCCTCCTTTGGGCACCAAAATTCAATTTTGTGTAGGCCACTGCAAAGCCTGGAGTCAGCTCTACAAGACAACCCTAGATGTACCATGCAAAGGCACATAAGCTCACAGCAGCCACCAACTTTTGTCTTCCATCTGCTCTGATTATACATGTTAGTGGCAAACTGGCTGTACAGTCCTCCAGGAAAATATTTTTTCTAAAAAAATCTTGAATTAAAATGAAACCAAAAATGACAAGGAAAACCTGTTTGAGAACAAAAACATGTCTTTTGGAGGATGAATTCCTTTTCCTTTCCAGCCTCCCCGCTCTACCCTCTGTTCCTTTCTATACAAGGAGAAAATTATCTGGCAATTGGAATTGTCCAGTTCCTTTTCAAATGGACACAGAGTACAAGCACTATTTTAATCTTTCAATGTGTGCATTGTGAGGGGAAGCCAAGCAGAATCTGGCTGCCACCTTGGCTTGTCCATCAGAGCCCTGGCTCCCATCTGGCCCAGTAACCCCTCTGCCCAAAAGAGCGGAGACCTCCCTCCCTCTAGCACAGTTCACCCCCTCAGCACCCGGGGTACATGGTGGCCAGCATTTTAAGAAAGATGCTGGAAGCAGCTATGGAGTAGATGGTCAACCTCCCCCTCACCTGTCTTTCACTGCTAACACCAGTAACAGGGAAAGCACAGGCTTGAGGATGTATGAAGAGGAGCAGTTACACATGGCAAGCCCTGTCTGCTTTAGGTAGGGATGCTGTACTGCTGCTGTTTATTAGATATCAGGTAGGAAATGAGCATGATCGATTGTTTCTAAATCAGGCTTCCTCTGGGATTGCTGCTCGCTGGCTGTGATATACAAGTTCTGATGTGGCACAGAGGTTTTCACCAGTCCCTGTCTGTCCCGGAGGCTGGCGAATGCTACAGGGCTTCGTGATAAGATCCGGACCTTTGTCTGCTCCTTCTGTCTCCAGCCCATCAGCCCATTCGTTGGTAATTGAAAGCTGCCTGGAAATTACTAGCCAAAGTTTCTGCAGCGGAGGAGTGGCTGCTCTTGTGGATTTCCTCCATGGTTTCCAGCAGCCTCTTGTTATGAATGTCAAATCCCTGCATTTCCCATGAAAAGAGCTAACAAAGCCTTCATGTGGGCTGTTTGTTATTCCGCTGCTTTTTACATCCTTTTCTCCTGCCCTTTTGAATGGATTAAGAAATCCTCAGATACTGGTACCTGAGGGAAAACTTTGCAGCTCAGCTTATATGCAAATTCTGCATGTTTGTAATTCAAACTGTGTTGATTAGGTACAGTAAATAAGTATTGATTCTGACTAGATGGTTTATGTAACTAAGCAGCGCAGCAGGAATGAAGCATTACAACTATTACAGCTGCATGTGCAAATTACAGAGCTCTCATTTATCGGAACAGTTGAAATGAACTGCTCCTGCTGTGCTGATTAGTTAAATAAGCCATCAAATCAGGGAACATAACCATGTGCCGTAACACCACACGCAATCTGGAATTATGTACTGGACTGTAACATTTGTGATTCATACCGGCTAGTCGTCCGTCTAACCAACTGAAGGCAAAGAGTGATTTTCCTTATCCCAAACAGATAACGTGGGATTTGTCCTCCCCAAATATTTAAATGCAGTTAGCCTGTGGTGACTGGCTGGGGCTTTAGAGTTTGTCATCATGAACTATACCGATATTAAATGTTATCGGAGAGCAGGCAGGAAAGGTTTTGCTAACAGGAGCCACATCTGAATTTCAGGCAGGGCTGGCTGTGACCCTCATCTCCGCCCTATCTGAGTGCCATCTATCGGTGCTTTGGCAAAGCGACTGACATCTGTCAGGTGTGGCTGGTCCCCCTGCCCAGATGGTCCTGCAGGAGAGAACTGCATTAGCAGCCCCGTGGTGATTTTTTGTCAAGGGTTTACTTTCAGCATTTTTCTCAGTTTTAGTTGTTACACCCACATGGCCTGTTGGGAAAAAAAAACAAAAAGCAGCAATGCGGTTTGCACACAGGGGTATGAAGATTTGTGATTTTTTTTCTACTTTTATGGTCTTCTTAGATGGCTATTAGCTGTAGTAGGCTCACTATGGCCTCCAGCTGGGTAAATCTTCTGCCTTTGGGAAGATGCACAAGGGGCAGGTATGCTGTCCTCCCACCCTTGAACCCTTTCTTACATGTCGACTTCCTCCTCCATCCAGAGACCATCAGAATTCCTGCTTAGATGGACCTTTGGTCTGACCCAGTAAGGCTGTCCTCATTTTCTTACCTCTTGCACTATCCCATCTTGAAACTGTTCTCTGTCTCTTGAAAAAATTCCAAATAGGAAAACATGGAGTAAAGATACAGGGAACTGTAGAGTTCTCCATGATTCTATGACATTGGGCTGAGGACTGTGGGTCACATGAAGGACCCAGGAATGGGCGTGAGTTGATATTTTTGGCAAAGCTGGTGCAGAGAGCAAAAAAGCGACTTCATGGGCTGTGTGGCATCCCTAAGGGCTGCACTGGGAAATGCACTGTCACGGCTCACAGCCTTACATGGGGGTTTCAAAGCGATAAGCTCCTTCAGGCATATCCTCCCTGTTTATCCCTCACCCTGGTCTGTGTATTTCTCCCATCAGCAGATGATGGTGGGGAGGGCCAGGGCACTGCAAGCTGGTGCCAGTCATGCCATGGGCTCAGCACTACAAAAAGCTACTCCAGCAAAGCAGAGTAACTTGTTCCTTTCACCTGGATATATGTGCTTTTTTACAGACATTTAACTGGAAGCCGACTACATTAGGCTTGGCAGCATGCTTTAGTAGGCTTTTGGGATGATGCCTGACAGTCGTTGTACAGCACATGTGAACAAGGCATGGTGTTGTAGGGCTGGGAAGCAGCACACACTAAGCCACAACAACAAAACCATCAGGTACCCATTAACGGCTGGATCTGATTTTGCAGAATCTGCTCAGATCTTTGGCTTCAGCCTTGCAGAGATGTGATGCAGGCTGAATATCAAGTAGAGCTGAGTTATATAATGTTTTCCAGTGACTGGTAAGATTGATGACCTGGAAAATAGGATTTGGCACCACTGCTGGCAATTGATAAGCGTGCTGCTGCCGTATGCAGGTAACGGGGGGGTCTCTCAGCCAGGCTGTGTTTACCTCAGGTCCTGGCTTCGGTTTGCTCCTTCCCTGCACTGATGTACCTCCTAAGTTCAGATTGACCTCCTGCCCATGCTCGGGTGTTTTCCCACTTTCTGTAAACTTCCTTTTGGATATATTTCAGTGGCCTGGAGAAGTGGATGGCCTGCACCCACATCAAGCTTGTGGATGGAGAGGAATTTGTTGAGATGTGCTTCGGAAGCCCCTCCCAGCCCAAGCACTTCTCTCTCTCTGTAAGCCAGTCATACTGTACTTGCTGTGCAAAATGAGGATTCATATTTTGCAAGGCAAATCAGTACCATCCTAGTTGGAAGTCCAGATCCCCAGGGAATAGGTGAAGCTTTACTTCTGAGATCCTCTGGGGAATTCTGGGGTTTGCCTTCAAGTTCAAGCACGTCGCCAAAACAAATGAACTCTGGCTCAACCATGGGTCTGCACTCTAGAGTTGACAGGAAATGTTAACTTCTGATTTATATTGACATGAGCAGGAACAGGACCACACTTCTGGTCTATCAGCCAGGCTACACCTGGACCAGATGACCTCTAGAAGCACCTTCTATTCTCGACCATTCTGTGATTCTGTTACTGTATTTATTTCTCACCTTCTCATAGAAAGCACTAGTTTTTGTACAGTACTCTGTTACATGTGTCCAGGTCAAATTCCAGAAAAAAACAGAGGAACAAATGAAATGATAGGAAAGACAGAGGAAAATGATAGAAAAGACAGAGGAAAATGATAGGAAAGACAGAGGTGGACAGGATGGTTTGTAAAGGGCTCAGAACTCACAGATATTTCAATGAAAGTGAATTTCTGTTTCTCACCCTCAGTTCAGATCTGACACCCAAAAATGCACATCAAAAATCCTGTAACTGTTTTGCAGTACTTTTCAGTGTGAGCTTCAACACAGATCCATCTATGTAAAGAAGTTGTTACAGAAGCATGAAAAGTTGAAAGCAAGTCACCATCATAATTAACCCCTAATTATTGCCATGCATAAATAAATATTTCAATAAAAATAAACAATTATTTCTATCTAAAAGCATCCTGCAATCCTTTTGGCCATAAAGGCATGTTGCAATCAGGAAAATGAATATGTAAAGGCAGAAAACCTAATTGGACCCTACAGAGAGCTACATCTCCTTGGGACCCTCTGCCGAGGCACTGCAGAGCCCTTCTGAGCTGAACCAAAGCCAACGTTTCCCAGAAAGCATGCAAAAAAGTCCAGTCACGTTTGCCTCTAGGAAGTTAAAAACAGTGGGTTTAGGAGGGAACTCTTCGCTGCAGCTAAAGCTAAAGGGAACAACTTGTTAAGGAGGGTTATGTGAGGGCAGGAGTTTCAAGCTGGACTGAGAAAAGGAGAGAAAGTTTCTGAGATCGTCCACCGTTTTGGAGAGACTTGAATTAAACAGGCTTTGTGCCTGGATTTCCCCATGGTCTATGGGGTGGAGGAGGTCCTCTGAGCTGTGCTGGGAGCCTGTGGTTCATGTTGGTAAGTTGCTTCCCCCTCCTCAGCAATACACAATGCCTGAGTCACAGCTAAGCATTGGGGGTCTCAAAGGTCATCCCAACTACCAGTATGGCCAGTGGCAAGTGTGGGCAGCAGCCCTGCACACCTAGAGCACTCCAGTGGGCCCCTCTCCCTGCTGCTTTGCCTCCCAGGACAGCATGGGTGGGAAACACTGTGGTAGGTTCACGGTCTCACACCATCTTTGCTCTGGCATAAAGCAGCATAAAGCGCTTGGTAAAACACCACAGGCAATGCCTGAAGTCAACAGGATTATTTCAGGTAGCTGAAAGCAAACCTTGCTTTTGCCTCTAGGCCTGGGCTGTTTCCCATTTCAGGGAGGAAAAGAAAGACATGACTCAGTTTTTCTCATCTCATGTATTGCAAAGTCCATATGATTCAACCAAGATATCACCAGAGGAAAGCTATTTCAGAAACACAGCCTAGGTAAACCCTGGGCATTAGGGTTGAGGGGGCTTTGTGAAGTGGAAGTGTTAAGGGTATCACATCCAAAGGCCTCTTATGTGAGCCCAGGGGCTGCTTGGGCATAAACAGACATAAAGGTTGCTGCCCACATGGAACTACTTCCCCTAGCCATCCTCAACCCTTCCCCGGCCACTTTTTCATCACCTTTTCTCTTTTCACTGGCTTTTTCATTTCTGCTTCTTACCACGAGACCTTCCTGTGGCCCTGCCTGCTGTATTGGATTTCAGCATCTAGGTGCTGACTGGCTGCAGTCAAGCTGCCATCTCTTGTAAAACTGTGATCCTCAAGTCCTGCTGTATAAAGGTGTTACAAGATCTTGTATTTAAGGGGTGGGGGGGAAGGAAGAAACCAACAGAGTATATTACATTCAGGAAAATAAATTCAGAAGCATATGAATTCCTCAGGAAGAAGGTGATGATCATTTTAGTTTTACTAGTACTGCATATGCTTGCTGGCTCTATTTAGAAAGAGGTAGGGGGTTGCATCGTCTCTGTTGCTATTCATATTACCTGAACGTTTCCCACAGAGCAGACGCGGCTTTGCAATTTCATTTTACTTTTCATTTTTCCACCCTGGCCCGCTGGGAAATCACTGCCGAGAGCGCGAGGCTGCACTCATGCGTGCTCCAGCATGGTGCCTGGCAAGCAGCTGATGCCAGTGCTGTCCTGGGGCCAGGGAGCAGGGGCATCCTGGCACCAGACACCCTCTGCATCCTGTAAGAAGTTTGTGTGCAGGGGGATTTGCACTGAAAGTTTCACCTTCCCCTGTCAGAGAATGGTTAAAATTCCACAGATGGCAGGTTTAGCCAAATATAGGTCCCGTTTCAAATGGCTGCAGTAGCTTTACCCCGCTGTCGTAAGCCACAGCATATCACCCAAGACCTCAGGCTGTATGCAGCCCTCTTGACCTCTGCCTTGTGCTTTTGGGGCAGTTTTGTGGAGCATCTTCCCAACAGAGAAGAGGAAGCAGTGTCTTTTGGCTTCTCAGATCAGCCACTGTCCCCAGGAAAAGCAGCTCATCCTGGACCACGGCACCCTGTGTAAGGCTGACCATCTTGCAGAAGCAAAGTACCAGTTTTGCCTGGCTTGTGTGTGGTGGCAGCTCTGGAACCCTCTCCACACCACACCTGGAAGACAAGAGGTAACCAGGGCTACACGGGAGAGAAGTGAGAAGAGAGAGAGGTCTGCAGAAAGGTAAAGGTGACATCTGTGGATATCAATGGTGCATTAACTGCTGTGGCATCCTCTGAACACCAGGTTGGCTCTGGGAAGCCACTGGGCAGCAAGGCAGTGCAACTGCCATTGGCAGGTCTTCTGCAGTCCTCTTCCAGCCTGGTCTCTCAGAAGATAGTCTCCACAGTGTTTTTCACAGAATCCCAGAATTGTTGGAGTTGGAAGGGATCTCTGAAGATCATCTAGTCTGATCGCCTTGCTAAAGCAGGATTGTCTAGAGCACATTACACAAGATTGCATCCAGGCAGGTTTTGAAAGACTCCAATTTTTGAACACCACCACCTCCAGCTTTTCTGGCCAGGCACACAGTGCCTATGTTTCCTGGCCTAACTGACACCATGCACACAGCTCAGGACCCACGTGGTGCTGTGCAAAACAAGGCTCACTGCACAAAACCCTGACTCTGGCAGGTTTTTGCTTTTGAAGCTATTCAAAAGCATCACTTCAAATCATAGAATCATAGAATTGTCAGGGTTGGAAGGGACCTTAAAGATCATCTAGCTCCAACCGCCCTGCCATGGGCAGGGACACCTCCCACTAGAGCAGGTTGCTCAGAGCCCCATCCAGCCTGCTCTTAAAAACTTCCA
>WTSP01020454.1:0-19988 GCA_025331215.1 Actenoides lindsayi
TTTATTTTATTTTATTTTATTTTATTTTATTTTATTTTATTTTATTTTAGTTTTTATTTTTTATTTTTGAACTTGCACTTATAGGAGTGTAGGCTAATTTTTACCAATGCCTGCCACAACTGTCTTCCATACTTCCATACCTCTACTAGAAATGTAGACTTGTTAGGATGCCTCTTGCTGCATTTCACATCCTTATTACAAAAAGAAAAAGCAAAGCACATTAAACCCATATAGAACCACTGAATGACAATCAAAGAAATATGGCACAGGAAAGTAAGAAACTGGTGTTTCATCACAGCTGTAACAGTATATTTTCTAATTATTTAGTCAAATATTAGTATTCAATAGATACTATCTATCCGTTGAAGAATATGTTTGATGAGATTAAACAAGCAGAAGTATATAATTTAAATAGTATATGGCAGGTAGTTTTAAAAGGCAGAATTCCACTTCAACTTGGTTACACTCTCTTGACTCACAGTTTAAGCACTTCAGTTTCATCCTGAAAGGCAAATAAGAGTGATGAATGATACCCAGACAGTATTTAATATAAATACATATGAATGAAATGCATACAATGTGAATTTTCATACAGTATCCTCTTTGTCTTAAAATTATGTTAGATTGTAATTTTTAGTCAAAGAAAAAATATTCTAAATTTCATTAACTCATATTTCAAATTAAAATAATCACTTCACATTCAATATCACGTTTATCTCTAAAGAAATCAGTTACAATAGCTAGAATATTATGAACATCACACTGGAGATAAAAAGGTCTTAGATCATCTAAAAGACAAATTTCATTAATGATTGCAAAGATCTCTGTTAAAAATCTCAAGACATTAACAGAATATATTACTTTCAAGCAAAACATTAGTGTCTTTAAAAACACAGCTGAGATGAACATTTTGTGCTCACAGAGTAACAAAAAGAGCTAACAGTAGTAACAGAGAGCATGAATAGAATACTGTAAGTAGGCATGGTTCAATTGCTTAAAAAAAAGGACATTTTTACATGGAATATATGGCCAAGTTTTTATAAAAATACACCAAATAGTTCAAATAGATTTTGAAAGTTCTCTTAAGTTGATGCCTCTTTGACTCAAGCATTCTAAAAATATAAAATACAGATTGGGTAAAAGTTATGCTGAGTCATGAAGAAGAAACTAGAGACTGATTTTTTTCTTGGAGCAACAAGTTATAAAAATACAGCAGAAGAGACAAAATAGTCCTGCATGTAGTCACAGACAGTGCAGAGGGTATGTTCTAAGATATAACTATGAGAAAGTATGTAGATGAGTGTTATCTTGTATAAGCAGAGTCAACACTCACATTCAACAGCCTTGTAAGAATGAAAACACGGGAAAAAGTTCATAACAGTATCTGAAGAATAAAAGTGAGAATTACAGTTAAAAAGGAATTAAAAGGATTAGCTGAAAGGATATTGTCTTTAGCTAAGCCTGGGTCTTTCAGAAAGGCGCAGACTAAGGACAAGCAGCCTGTTAAGGTTTTGTTGAGACCAAGAGGTCATATAGAGAACATTTATAAAAAGTTGATTTCAAAGGAAATGATTCACATGTGGAAAGGAGGCTAGAGGAACAAAAGGAAAAAAATCCAACAATCTTTGAAGAAAACACTGGATAAAAAGAGAAATTACAGTCCAACTCCTGGGCACTGTCAGAGTCAGAGGTGAGACAAATGCGCTCTAGCTGTTGACTCAGTCCAGGCAGTGTGAAGATCTACTCTTACAAAGATTAATTTATATTTTTCAATAGCTCTGTACACAACTGGCCAAAATCAGAGAGATAAGCCAGATTTCACTCACTCATAACAGGACACACATTTTCCAAAAGATACATTTTTGAAAAGACAAAGTTACTCAAACTAAGGGTTAAAATATATTCTTTAAAATAAGGAAATTAATATTTTAAAAGGTGATCATAAGACCATCTTCCAGAAGTAAATGCAATAATTACATTTACATTACACTAGATTTGCTTCTTGGAAATTATAAATGGAGTGATTTTTTCCTTAACTTGTTAGAATTCTATAAGGAAAGCATTTTTATTTATTTATTTTTTAATCATGATGTCTTTTATCGTGTCTGCAAATCATATGTAGATGAGGTATTTGTTCACTTGTTATCTCTTTATGGACACAGAAATTCTCCACATTTAAATACTCAGGCTGCTGAGCACTGGGAGTAATTGTTCACATATGTTAGCTTCAGAAACATTCTGTGAAAATTCTGATTTTTCTGTATGAAGCAATTACACTTGCCATTCAGATAGCTCCACTTGATTTTGAGTCTACTGAATTTAATTTTACTTTCAAGTCAGGGGAAGTCTTTTGTCTGTTTAAAAGTAGCTTCCTCATTCAGCAGGTTTATCTGAATCTTATCGGCTATGCTTTTCTGTGTTTCCCTTTCTCTTTTTCCCCCTATCCCTTTCCCTTTCCCTTTCCCTAAGGTTATGCTCTATGGACATCAGATACACCTTTTTTTTTTTTTTTATTAATTATAAATTCCAATTAAATGTAATTTAAAATCAGTAAGATGTGTTTGTTTTTTATTGTATTTGTCTTATGATCAAAATACTAAGAAAGTTTTATTATTTGTTTTATCTTTCTGATCTGACTTGGTAAAATGTGAACAGACTGACTACCTGCTTCTCAGTCACCTGCAAATTTAACCACTAGTAGAGTGACATGCTTGGTTTTTTCTTGAATGCTCAAGAGGAGACCACCAAGAGTTTTTGAATGTCCTTTTCTGTCTAACTGATGGACAGTTCAGGAACCGCCTTTCCTCTTAACATCTAGAATGGGAGTGAAAGACCAGCTATTTCTAATGATTAAAATCAGTTTTGAACTGTACTGTTACATGCTGGAAAATAATGTGACAGATGGGGTCAGGTGTGTAAAAATATAATTAGGCAACTGGCAACATAAAGATGTGTCTAGCCTGATTTTAGTCTGTAAAAGACCATCACTTAAAATATCCAAAAAACCCCACAATGGTTAAGTGTAAATGCTGTGACTGTGGGATTCAGTCTGGCTGTATTTCCTGCCCTGAGGAAGCAAGACACAGGTTTCACCTTTCTGCCTACTCCAATATGGTGCCTGCCCAATATTCTTCAAATGTGTCAGCTTAACAATAAATGCAAAAGTACAGCCCATTCAAACTCTTCCCCACATATATATGGATTATTTTTATTAGTAGGTACGTGGTAAATATCAGATGGACTAAAGAAAACAAATTAAAATACTAATCCACAATAATTATAAAATTAAAGATGAAAACCAAACTTGCAGGTACTCAGGTGATGGAGTCCAAAGACTAAAAAAAATTATTATAATTGCCAAATGTTTTGCTTTCTGCTTACTCCTAAAAGAAACCTAGATCACAGGCAACATATTCACACCACCACACTACAACACGTTTAGTTTTCAAACTATTCTTGTTCTGCACGTGTCTTTATACAGTCCTCCCACACTCTTAATTTGTGTGATGAAGTAAGGGGTGTTTCATAGCTGGGTCAAACTAATTGGCTAGTTGCTTGCTGCCTTTTAAAACAGAACAACAGCCATGGTTTAACTTCTTTTATTTCCTTGAAACTTTTATTTGGATTGCTATTTCTTCAGTCAACTGCTGGCTTGAAGAAACTTGTAAATTAATAAAATTTCCTACAGATACAAAGGAATGAAGGGGCTAAACCCAGTAGATTTCCGTAGTAGATCAGGACAAAATGATCTTAGAAATCTAACAGAGAGCAGGCAGTTCCTTTTCAGGATAATCATTTTTAATTTGCAGGGCACTGAGGGAACCCACTTATTTAACAGAATCAATTTAAATCATCAAAATTTTCAAAATAACTGTGCATGAGTTCTGAGCATTAAAATGTTTCTGCACTCCATATAGAAATTTGCATTTATTTTTTCTCCTTCACTTTCACATCAATACCAAAACAAATGTAAATATTTTCACCAAAATAAATGAAGAGACTCTGTCCAGAATAGTTAGCAACTGCATCAGTAACAATTGTGTGTCGCTGGAAGGAGAGCCAAGGTGAGATCTGAACTCCAAAGCAGGTGCAAGAAGCACAAAGGCTTTCAGAGACTGTCCTGAGTAGTTGTACTGAAAAATTCCTCCCCTTGGCTTATACCCTGGACATGGACCTGGGATCAGATTTCCAAAGTAGCTCAGCACAGAGGGAGTCAGGAATCCTCTAGGAACTTTTGCTTTTATTATTCAAAAGAGGTTTCAGAAAATACCCAATGAATTAAAAAATCTGAATTTCAAAGAAAAATTTGTGAGCCTTAGATACAGAAATGATTTGAAGAGTGTTGCATATTATTTTCAGTATATAATTACTGATTTAAATTAATCTGTTAAAACTGGCATCCTGTGCAGCTCAGTTTGACCACTTTGCCTACACAGATGACAACTTTGAATAGAAGGATGTCCTTCTAAACTCATTTTTCGTGTGGTATGTATGATATTCCCAATACATAAGCGTTCAGAACCAAAATTTGCCCCCTAAGAACATAGCATGCTAAAAGTGTTTGGATTTTGGAAGTAAGGACTACCAAAATGTAGTAAAGGTAGTAAAGAGCAGTTGAAGGATTAATAATATGGGACAAAGACATGTCACCTTTCTAAGAAGCATGACAAAACACTTCAAAGTGAGAAAATAATAAAGTTAATCTAGAAGCAAACTCAGGATGAAGTGTTTTCTTTTGTCCTGCACTTGGTGGGAATACAGGACTAAGTATTTATGTTCCTAAAAATGAGGGAAAACTAGGTTCAGATGGCTATATTAGCAGTAATTTATAAACTGTAAAATTAAAGAGAAAATTCGGGTGATTTCCCCCTTGTTTAACACGGATATGAGCAAACCATTCAGTTGCAGCTTCTGAGCAGGTTGCAGGATGTGGCCACCCTGCAGAGGTGAGGGTGGTGTAGCTCCTTGTCCCCAGTTCCAACCAATAGTGAGGCTGAGTGTGTATTTCCAGTAGGCATGTGCAGAAACATGCATAAAGCATATATATATCCAAATACACAGACAGTCACACAGATCAACACAGCCACAAAACACAAGCATCCTGCTCCCCTCTACATCTGGGCAAGCTGAAAACCCACTAGTGAAAAAAATATACATGCAAATACACATATATGTATCTATAGGGGCTGTGTTTAAACAGCTGATCTGCCCAGTATCTGGCCTCTGGATCCCACTGTTTCAGCCTGAAGGAGCAGTAGCTTCAGGGGGACCTCACAGCAGCCCTCAAGTACTTATTAAGAAACAAGAGCAAAGATCTTTACAGGGATAAGAGACAATGACCATAAATTGAAACTAAAGAGGTTTTGATTGTACATTAGGAAAAACTCTTTCAACCACAAGGACAGGCAGGCAGCGGGACAGGCTGAACAGACAGTCTCCATCCTTGAAGATTTCCAATACCTAACTGGATAAAGCCCAGAGCAACCTGGTTTGAGCTGAAAGATAACCCTTCTTTGAGCAGAGGGTTGCACTAGAGATCTCTTGAGATCCTTTCCAGTCTGAACCATCACCATGTCATCCTGTTATCCCATGCCAGCTGACAGGTTGGATTCACTTTGGTTTTAATCTTTCAAGTCTTCCCTTTCCAGCTGCATATTGCTACATACCCAGAGGACTGCCAAATCACCAGATCATTCCCTTGGTAGTCTGAGCTGTGACTGATGACACATCTCCTTTCCCTGCCCTCTGTATAGATGACATGAGGTCAAGGTAATGGGCTGTGAGGTTTCCATAGGGTGCACAAATCAGGACACAGCACAGAAACCCCAGCACTCCCACCACAGGCAGGGTGGGCAAAGCCAGACATAGAGGAACAAGAGTGCTAAGCAGAAGAGTGAATAAATGCAACAAAATGCAATACTTGTACTGAGAAACCACAGTGTAGCTGCCAGTTGGTCTCCAGATAATAAAAAAGCTGGAGGGAAGAAGGAAGCTGTAGGTAGCATGTTCATCTGGCAGGGAAGTCTGTAGGTAGAAAGTGTTTTCAAAATGGTGCACTTGCATGTTATACCATTGTGGAACAATCCCTGAGGATCCAAGGTACTGAACTGCCAAGTGTGAGCTGTTCCATTGACCAGAGCCATGCTCTGTATTTCTAAAATGTTTTATCTGATTATCTTCAAAATTCTATCAGCTCCTGATTCACAGTTATAGAGTGACTCAGTTACTCTTAAAATAGAAAGATTTTTGGGAAAATATAGAGGGAACCTAGTGACAAATACTGAAAAAGAGGTAGGAAGAAAAAAAAATCAAGCTCAAAACATGAATCACGCTGCAACTCCAACTTTATAATCATTACTATAATTAAATCCTCATAATTTAAGCTATGCTTCACTCAACAGAAAATTGATGGCTCTCATGCTTTAATGGGAATTTTCCTGTATTCCAGTAATCTGTTTTGTATAAATTAAGTCTCTAGGGTAAAATAATCATTTTGAAGCATACATTTGTTTGGATTTCCTTTCACACTACAACAGGTTTTATTCTAAAAGTGACTAATACTCTCAAAATTTAGAAACAAGGCAATGATTTACTGTCTGTGGTATTAATTAAATCAGGACCACTGACAACAGGAGCCTTACCACAAATTAAAAAAAAACAAAAACAAAGGAATACTCTTTTACACTAATCCACAACACTCACGGCTTATTCTTGAAGAACAGTCAATAACTTCAGTCTAAATCCCTTTACTATCCATGTTCAAAAATATCTTATTTCTCTCTATGTATAATTGAGTCTCAGTTTGTTTATCTGGCATGCAGAGGAGAGCAGAAGTCACTGGCTTGTGGCTGAGAATAACAAGCTGCCATGAGTGCTTGTGATGTTGTCTGCATCCATTAGAGAGAAAAATGTTAACAGTGAAGTTGCCATCACTGCAGTCCAGTCAGAGCAAGACAGCAAATAGCAAGGCCCGCAGAGAAGGTGGAGTCAATGAGTTTGCAGTAACCTATAGTAAATGCTGGGTAGTTTACACATTTTACCTCACAGAAATATCCTCATGGGCTGTTCACTTGGGTCCCAAGCTGTTCACCTTGCAGTGTGAACTGAGAACTGAGGTTTTCATTGTGTAGACAAATACTGCATTTGCTTACATCAAATCCAGTTTTGACAACTATTTAAGCTTGTGCAAAAGTTTGGGGAAGTCATACTTGCTTGCCCAGACATCTGCTACAACACAAGGCCTTTGCGCCACTTTGCGCATTGTGTCTTCTTTCTCTCTTCTAAACCCTTTAGAGAAGATCTTGCCTGAGCACGTTTTTGGCTGATCAGAAACTGGCCTCTGAGTATCAGAGGCTTCCTGCAAAAGCCTATGGTGACCATCTCCTGACTGAAAACATATCCAAGAGATTGATAGAGAAGAAAAATAAGAGGTCACCAAAACAGTACAGAGAGGGAATAAAAAATTAAGGATGTGTCTTTAAAAATTAAAAATTCAACAGCAAAGTCAGTTGTCCAAAAGTAGGTGTCAAATCATAGCATCAGAATTATTTAGGTCGGAAAAGACCCCTAGGATCATCAAGTCAAACTGTAAACATAACACTTCCAAGTCCACCGCTAAACCATGTTCCTAAGCCATGTGTCTACAAGCCTTTTACAGGGAGATAACACCTCCTGTGGTATATAAGACATGCACAAGGTAGGGATGACACAGGGTTTGAGGTAACCATGACCTTCTAGGGAGTTGGCTAGAGGAGAGGTAGAATACCTCAGGCCACTGGAATGGCACTAGAGTCTTACATTTGAGAAAATGTGTTGATCCCCTTTACTCTGAGTTTGAATAGGTGCTTGCCTTTTCCCTCAAGCTTCAAAGTCCATGCAAAGGGTACTACTTGTGATGAATTAAAACTCAGCACACTCCTACTGGACCAAGTTCTTAATGAGATTTAATCACAGCCCAACTTCATTTATGCAGCTCTGTGAAGCTGAGGCACCTGGCTGTTTGCTTGGGATAATGGTGGGTGAGTGCGAAAAGAATGTAGGAAAGTTCCAGATAAAAAGGGCACATTTGTGTCCACTGAAGAGGAGGTTATAGAATGGCAACTTAGAAGACATCTGGAAGTCTTATCAGAAGTACTTTGCACTTGGAAACCTTTAGGCACATCAGGCTTCTTTTAGAACTGCTCTCTGAGCAACACTTGTATGTCATTTAACAGAGTCGACCTGGTTTCCATACTTGTCAGACCTTAGGCAAAAATCTTCACTGAAGATTCAGTCTCAGTGTGAACACCTGCACCTGCTAACAGCAGCCAGTTAGTGTTCAAGGTCTTCTGACTGATAATTAATAAACTCTTCATGGAATTCTTTTCTAACTTGTACTTAAAAATTATGTCTGGAAATATATACACCTTCCCAGAAATTGCCAATTCCCAACATCATACTTTGTGCTCTTTGGCTCATAAATGATTGTTGCTGCTCTTCTTATGGAAGAAAAAGATGGACCTTCCAGCCCTAGGAAGTTGTCTGAATAGGCAGAATAACTGACCTGAGCTATTTAAAGAGAAGATTTGGGGTTCTAAGTACAAAACTCTACAACTTTAAAATCCCAAGTGAAAAATCCATAATTTTTCAGGGCAATAAACCAAACCAGCTTGGTTATTCTCCTTAAAAACCACAGAAAGGCTTTGAGAAGTTTGGAGCCTAAAAAAGAGGGAAGCAAAGAAATAGGTGAAAAGATACAGGGTAATGAGAAAACCTGATTTGCTGAAAAGTTTGGTTGATTCCTTTCATTCTAATTTCCTTTTTTTTGAGTTTTGTTTTTCTACATATTTTGAAAAAAAAAGAAATACCTGACATACTGAAGTATAGCAAGATTATAAACCCCTATCTAGTAGATCCACCTGAGACTGTCTAGTTCTTCATCCTTATGAGGGAAACTTTTATACCTAGCACAAGTAATACTGAAGAGGTAACACCTATATTTAACAGAAAAAGGAGACACATATATCTCTTCGAAGTCTTACTGCCAAAGGTAGCATATTGTAGGATTCAGATGTCACTAAGCCTCAGGGACTTGAGCTTTTACATACCAAAATCTGCTTGCAAATTCTCTGTAGGGCAGCAAAGTAATGGCTTCTTTACTTTCAAATTGCTGGTTTATTAATTTAAAATTTACTTAATTGCCTTTGAAAGCCTTTTCACTGTTTGTAAGTACATTCTGTTTGAAAGATGGCTTTAGTTAGCATCCTACACAGCAGGTCATAATCAATTGTAAATGGAGAGTTTTTTGGGTTTTTTTTTCTGTCATGTTAATAGCTTAGGGACATCATTTCAGAAAAAAATACTGCAAAACAGGTTCTCAGCTGAAGTAAACTGCCTTTAGCTGTCACTGAGTTATGTCTTTTTCCATAAGTTAAGACTCACTTTAGACTGTTAAATATGTCTAAACTAGGAACTATTTTAATTTCAATAGCTCAAGAAACAGTTAAAAATAATTTTTCTACCCTTTTATGCTACTTATTCTGCCTTTGTTAATTTTAGTTCACTTGGACAGAAAAACCTGTGCTCAATATCTTGGTTTTGCTTCTCACACACTGGGAGAAAATGACTGTACTGTTCAGTGTAACTATATTAGTCACTGCTTCTTCAAGATCCCCTTATCAGATTACCTGGACCTTTCTGAATCCTTTTTCTCTCCACAGCATGACACCTGCCAATGCAAGTCCCTGAACTGATCCGTTGAGCAAATCACACACTAAATAAAATTTTAAAATATCTCTTCTTTTGCATAAAAAAAGTTATGTACATTTTATTCACAGCACTTATAGAAAAAAAATCTTCATATATTTGGTAGTCGTACGCTTGGACCAGAACAGCTCACCACAGGCAGCCCTGGGACAGAGAATGCTGGCAGAGCTTCTCCCAGGGCAGAGCCCTAAATTAACTTGGATGGCTGACCAAAGCTTGTCTTTTAAATTCACACTCCGGTTAGAGGAGAAAATACAACTTTGGGATTGAAGAAGTTTCTGTAAGAATTTACAAAATATTCACACTTTTCTCATTCAGCCCACCCATGGTGATGGGGACCTCAACATCAAGCTCACTTTAGGTTTAGGGATAGGGTTCAGGAATCCTCAAAACTTGGAGCTCCAGGAACACTTGAACTATAAAAGGCATGCCAAGGGGAGCATGGCACTGCACCAGCATTAATCCCTTCATATCTGCATGGAGAAAAAGGAAGAATTGGAATTACATAGTGGAATGACAGAGTTAGTATCCTCTTTACCTGGATAGGTTCTGAATGCTTTGTTTATGGCTTAAAAGGCTGGTAAGTGCTTCCTATATACATTAAAATTTGCAAAATACCATGTCAAGAATTGTCAGCTGTCTTATCCACCAAAAAGGAATCTTAAAATACAATGCTTAATTGTCCTCAGGATACTGATGAATTCAGATTTGCTGAATAGATGCTGAGGATTTCTGAGTATTTAATCTTTGGATCTTATTTTCTAAGAATATGAACTATGATACTTATTTCAGTCCCGTAGAAACATTGCTTTGGTTACAACTTCTTTCATTTTATATGAAGTTTCTGGAAACCAACCCCATTAAGAACTCTAAGCATTTAGATAAGTTAGCAACATACAATGTATTTTTATAAATTTTTCCTAGCAAATTACCATACTTCACAGCAATCCTAAAAGCTCACACTTATTCTATTGTCTTTCTTTTTCCCTTTTTAAATAAATTTGTAGAAGGATTTGTGTTTGTTCCTAGAAATAGGAATCTTGAGTGCTGACAAAAAAAAAAAAAAAAGGCAAATATTTTGATTATGAATCATAATTATTCTGACTGATTTTTCCTATATCTTAATTTTGTAATTAATTTTAATTACTTTTATTCTCTAAATTAACAAAAAAAGATTTCTCAAATAGTTTTTGTAATACTTTGCTGTTCAAAAACTGATCACCTCAAATATTTGACACATGGTTATGCATAATAGCTCATTTACATCATTAATTATTATTTCTATTCTTAAATTTGTGTTTGTAATATTTTGAATAGAAAACTGCATAAAGTCACCATAATAATTTCTATTTAAATTACTTAACCTTTCAGACATAACTAAAACTTGAACAGCAATAACTAGTCATGAGTGGGAAGACTCAAATCTACAGGCAAAAATGAATTCCTTGCAACTTATTATGAATAAAGCTCAAGGCTCTAGGCAAAAGCAACCAAAATGTTTCTGTGGGAACTCCGAATTAAGCTTGTCTTTTAATTTATTACTGCAGCCAGGGGAGGAAAGACAATTTTGGAATGGTGGAGTTTCCTTAAGAATTTACAACATTTAAATTTATTATAGAACTGGTAAAATACTTTTCCCTGTAGAAAAGGTGGGAATTAGTTGTTCCTGCTCTGTAATTTTCTTTGCACATATTTATTTTTTGATTGATGAAAAGCCAAAACAGTAGAAAAAGGTTTCTGCCAAATTGCTACATTTTGTTAGAAAAGTTTGGTTAAAACTATTTTAGTCAGCAGTAGTAGTACAAATACATCTAAGGTGAAGGCATGTGTGTAGCTACTCTATTACTCTAATTTTACTACTATAGCTAGCAAATGATGCAGATTTTAGACATTTAATTAGAAAGGTTTAGGCTGAAGTTGATGACATTTTTTAACTTAAAAAAATATATCTTCAAACACATTTCAGCATACATAGATCTGAGAATTAAGCATATGTTTACAAGACGTATTAAGTGGGTTCTGAGCTTTTTGTATGGTGCCTGCCCTAGATTTCTCCATCTTTTTTTATTCCCTATTCCTGTAGAAGTACAGCATGCCCACAAAATGTTCTTGTAGAACATTGATACGTATCATCAGCAATCACAATGTAAAATACATTTGCAAATGAAAATGTGGAAAGTAAAATTGTACTTCTGTATATAATTTACCTCGAGACATGGTTAAAGGATTCTGGAGTTCGGACTTTATCACAAAACTTTTCAGTGAGACTGCGGAACAAGCATTAACATTAAGGGTAGCATTTTCAAATAGTGCTATGTTACCTCTGCTGTTTTCAGTAATAGACATAGGTACAGATAAAAGACTGTATTTATGCCCTGAGCACATAGGTATGTGGACAGTGTGATACTGGATGCCATGGTGCCTATCAGTTTGACAGACATATAAATATCCAGAATCCTGAGGTAGGCTGTATGCATGGGGGAAGTACACTAATAAGTGAGGAGTTTTTTAAGTGAAAACTTGGGGGTTTAAGACTGTTATGGTGCCAAAGGGATTATACAGGGCCTTTGTAGATCAAAAAAGTCCTGGGTCCCATTATGAAGCTTCCCACTCTCAATTACCATGCCTCTGCAATCATCTGGAATTAGGTGTATATATAGGAAATATGAATAAGAAACATTTGGATACAGGCACAATAGAAAACCCTGAACTGTTAAACTATAACAGCTAGTGCTTTCCTCTCATTTTATCTGTAACACATTTCCTAGTAACTGGTAATGTTCTGAGAACAAAAAACAAAGATACATCTCTTTCAAGATTCTATTTTGATGGGAAAATCACACATGAAGCTGATTGATGTTAAAACTCTTAATATGGATATTCACCATAATTCAGTAATGTAACTTGATACTCTAATTATCTAATTATCTTGCCTTTGTTTGCTCTAAAGTCCATATGTGAAATCATCAGAAAGAAAACACAAATGATACCCAGAAAGTGTACAACTAGTTTAGGGTGTAAGTGAATCACAAACTCATTCTGTCTGCAATGATGTCTTGAGCTAACTTACAGTAAATGTCAACTGCAATTTTAGGGTGAAGAAAGAACTTGATAGTGAACAGTATGTTCAATTGTATTCTTCTCAAGACACTGACTTTACATCAATTTGGCTTGTCCACGTACTTTGTCAGCACATTGCACATCTTCTTGGCTTGGTCTAGCAAACAGATGTAAAGACTAAACTGAAATCACTCAGTCTCTCAGTGATTTCTCTGTTATTAAAGGGAAGACATGGATGACAGAGCTGGAACAGAATTGTGACTTCTTCAAAATCCCACAACAGTTATTATATTTACCATCCTAAAAGTGTGAAAAATCCTTGTGAATACTGAAAAGATATTTGCATCTGCCAGTGATCTTTGTTAAATAATTGTTCTCTTTCTGCTATGATCATCATGCAATATCTATGATCATTGTGAAGCAGATTTTAAAAATTTTGGAACAGTAAATAATTAAATATTTGTGTCAGAGTTATAATGAAAGGTGAGAGACAGAGCTATGCCCACCACAGAATGCTGAAGAGGTTGCATAAATTAAACAATGTGGACTTGTGAATGGAGGTTTTGCTCCTAGACTGAGTTTTGTAAGTATTTGGAAATATACCAGCAAAGATGGTTAGTCTGTGTTAGTGGGACAAACGTAATTTATTGAAGAGAGAGAGACAATGTATCAGGAAGAGCACCTACAAATGATATATCCAACAGGAAAAAGGATCAGGGAGTGACAACATTTCCAACGTTTTGCCATATATGGCAGCAGGTTAATTATTTTTACATAGTCAGCACATCTGTGTGATGAAAACAATGAATAATCTGCACCTGAGTTTTTAGTTTAGTAGTCCTCAATAATAGACTTAACCTATGTTGATCTCATTTTCTTAGTTAAAACGCCTCAGGCTTTCACTAAATCAAAAATTCCCATTAATCTAAACCACCATAAGATAGCACCAGAGTGGGAGATCTTGGCAGGGATCTAGTTTAACATGATATGAGCTGCACACATTAATGAGTCAATGGCAAACTTACCAGCTAGATAAAACTTGTAATACTGACAGGCAAACAAATGGAAAATGAGTTGTGGATCTCCTCCTTAGTACATTATGGAAAATTACTGATTTAACTCAGAAAATGGCCAAAAAACTTTGCAAAGTAGATGAAGACAGTAGCTTTCTTGAAAATGTTACTGACAGAGAGATGATGCAAAAAATCCCCTCACATTTAACAGGTTTTTATGCAGATATGGAGTATAGTGTAATTATTAGAAGGAAAATAAAGATAGGATAGGATTCAGAATAGTTGCTCCAAGAGATCTAAAGGCTAAAGAATGATGGAAGTAGACTATGTTATGCATAGGGTCCATGGTGAAATAATATGTGAAAATAAGTGTGAGAGAAGAGGATTAGAGGAGCAATAAATGTTGAAGAACAACCTCAACATGACAGTAAAAATGATACATTACCTTCTATTGCAACAAACACATAAAACCTACATAAAAAGAACATACTGTGGTCAAAATTTCAATATAATCATCGTTCTCTTTGTCATAATCCACCCCTTGAAACTGTTATATTTTGTTTGAATTGGTAGTTTTGGACTATAGAAACACCTGTGTATCACACATTTCTAAACTTCCTACATGGAGCAAAACCTGTGAGTGCCTTCTTTTCCCCTTTCCTCCCTACCCCTTCTCCTTGCACCTCCTAGATGATCTGGAGGCTGGAGGCCACAGTGGGACTTGCGTGGATCCCTTCAGATGGAAGGATAACACAGAGTCAGGAAGGACAGGCACAACAGCTTGCAGTCATAGCATCTGCAATCAAATTGAGGACAGGAAAGCCTCCTCTTATGCTTCTGGTTTGATTAGAGTAACCACAGTTGCTTCTGAAATGGACTGAAGCCTAGTTTCCATAGTTACCAGTCCTACTTTTATCTCTGCTCTCTTTGTGCGCTGGACTCACCAGGGATGTTCATTATGAGTCACTGTCCCTTTTCAGTTTTGTACTCCTCCTAGGGACATTTCTGGTGGAGATTCAGCTGTTCCTCATACTTGGGGGCTTGCTTATATTGTCTTCACAACCACTTCTATTTCAGTTTAAGCTGCTTCTTCAGCAATGTCATGTAGCGTAGATCTCACACAGGATGCTTTCTAACAGTTCCTCTCTGTACATTGTTTTGTGGTCCTATTTGGTGTGCAGGGAAGACGGCAGGCTGCAAGGAGACCCAGAAGCTCTCCATCCAGTCAGTCTCTGGAATCAAAGATAGAACAGACAGTATTCTCTGCAGAGCTGTGGGTGGCCACAGAGTGGCATGTGTGTAGCCATCCTCACTCTGAAATCAATGACCCACATTTTCCATTGCCAAAATAGCATGCCTAGGCTAGAAGAGCTCCTTTACAGGTGTTGTCAAAGTAGGATTTCTACTAAAACATCTTTGGAGAAAATGTTCCACCTGGAACCTGGAACTATATCTAAACCTTCAAGGAAAGATGTGATCTTGAGGTTAGCTCCAGTGATGTTCAATTTTACAGCAATCTGCACTTGACCTTTCAACAAAATCTGTTTGGCAAGCACAGATTAACAGGTGAAGGACAGAGACAGAGTGATCCTTGGTCTAATACATAACTAGAAATGTTTTGATGTATGAGAAACATGCAAGAGGAGTTTGGGGGTTGGTTTTCTGTTTGTTTACTTGTTTGGGTTGTTTGCTTTGGATTGTTTTGGTTTTGGTTTGTTTTGTTGTGTTTGTTTGGTTTGGGGTTTTTTTTTACCGATGCAATGCCAGACAAATAGCATTCATTCTCATTGTAGCTGTTTTGGAAAACAGGAAGAATTTTTGGTTCAAGCATTTACAGCACTGCTTTTACAGCCTTATAACGTAAACTGTTTCCTGCAAGAATAATGTCAGGGAGTTGCTAGGCCCAGTTTTCCATGGCAGCAGTGGTTGCAGCAAAAGTGTACTGAAACTGTGTCTAATGGTCTTAGTTGAAGGGAAGTCAAGCAATGACATAGTTGTTGCTATGTGGAAGTGTTGCCTGTCTGGAGCTGAACTGTCATGGAATAAAGCTTGGAGAGTTGCCAGTTAAAGTGCCTTTTCCTCCTGTTCACTGCAGGTAGCACTGGATGGAAGAAGCAGGACAGGACAACTGAGAGAGCAGGGGGCTGGCAAATGATGCTGAGTCACACAGCCTTATTCTTAAAACATAGCCCTTGTCCTTTCCCAAAAACCTCTCCTCTGTTGGTGAAGCAGGAATCATCACTGCAAGATGCTCACCAGATTTCCCACTGGGTCACAGAGTCTAGGATTCAGTGGAAATTGTGGTCAGGGAGAAGCACTGGAGGATGGTCTATCAAGTATTTTATTGATGTTATCAACTTCAGAAAGTGATGTTGAAACAAGAGTACTAATTTTCATCTCTTCCTGCCAGAATTCATGTTATAACAGAATATGAGCACATATTTAGTTTATATTAGCAGATAATTACTTGATATTAAGAGATTATCCAGATCATGGTATTCTCCTGGCAAAAACACTAATTCAGCCAGACATTGTGTTAACACATTGGGTAAACCGCCTGGTTCATAACTTTCATACAGATGGTCTTCATTTTAAACTCAGCTTTCCTCATTTCCTGTTCTACCTGGAAGCGGCATCCTTCTCAGCAAATTCCTGACCCTGTTGGTGGGAAATTCTTCAGGCAGCAAAATTATATTTTCTCTACTAGCATAGCCAGTTCAGATCTATGGAGTCCTCTGCTCCAGAGGTCATCCATTGGCATTGTAAATTCTTTTTCTTCATGATAGAAAGAATGGCAAAACACACAAGAATAGGTTCTAAACTTCAGAAAGGGTTACTTTGTAAGATGTGGGATTGAGGACTTTATACTAGTTTGTGAAATACGAGATTATTCTGCAGTTTGCTTGGGTAGGAGAGTTTAGGATGACTTCCTTGAGCAAGGGAGGAGGAAAAACACCTGCAGTAGCGTTCATCCACATCACCTCCAGGAACCCTACACCAAACAAATTTTTTTAAATTGTTGTTATATGTGGAATAAAACTCATCTTTCCATTCCAGATGGTTAAATAGTACTTGGCACAAGTTTCTGGGTACTGGTCAGTGCTACACTGCTGTGGACCTAGCTCTTGTTCCTTTGTGGTTTTGGCTATCTTGGCTGAATATAAAGCACTGGATAAATTCAATTAGATCTTGTTGAAAAACATTTTTCATATGGTATGTTTCACTTCAACTGCAGTAAAATAATCTATTCTTTTTCCTTCTGTGTACAGTGCACCAGGAATGCTCTCCTGCCTAGCTAATTGGTTGCATTTATATAACTGCAGTTTGTAAATGAAGCCTCTTGATATTTTAATAGCACTAATATAATCTAAAAGTACATATAATCATAATTTTTTTCCAGTAAATCCATATTTTGGGTAATAATTTCAGATTGAATAATTTCTTCTAATAATTGGCACTTTGGTTAAAATCCTTTTTCTTGATACTTTTTTACTTCCTTATAATTGAAAATGTATATAAACAATACTATGCACTAATCACATATTCTATGAAAAATATACTATCTGAAATGCTCCATTGATCTAACATGATCCTCTACTCTCTGTAAATTAAAGACAAATTTGAAATTATTTTATCACATCCCAGAGGAGTAATTGAATTTCCATTAAACTAATTGACTAAGCCTGAAAATCAAGCTTTTGGACAAGTCTTCTTTATTTTCACTGAAACTGCCAAAAAATTATTTAAGAATTAAGACTTTCATATCATATTTGCTTTAGAAATAATATACTGATAACGAAAACCATGTTATATTAGATTATATAATATAGTAGAAAATAATGAGTCAAAAAACATAAAATAATTAATATAATCTTTCAAAAGTTTATAAAGAAGTACTGCTTTCTGCTGGATTTTCTTTGATAGTTCTTGGTTACTTACACTGTGCATTATTTTAACTGCAAAATTAAAATGTAACATTTCTCAGAGGGAAGTCTAGCCTTACCCAGGAAATGGTCAGAGGACCGATTTATTTATTTTTTAAAATATTGTTAATACATTCATAGATCAATAAAGCTTCAGTATCGGGTTGGTTTGAACTTCACCCCGGACTACTTCACTCACCCAAAAGACGAAGGACTCAGGACTCAAAGGCTCAGCAAGTGGAACTTCCATTACCTTACACAGAGATGGTAACTTCTTTCTAGTTAGAATTTCCATGAACAGTAAAATACTCTCTCTACTATGTCTGTGTGATGGACCTAAACATGGTGCAAATTTCTAGCAAAAACTGTGAACATGAATGCCACTAATGATGCCACCATTATTTTTGTGATTTTCTATGTAACTGTTGTGGTCTAACCTCTGCCAGCAGCTAAACACCACACAGCCGCTAGCCCACCACTTCCCCTCCAGCCACCTCCACACCCTTTCCTATGAGAGAGATGGAAAGGAGAAAGGTGAGACCCAGTGGGCTGAGATAAGAACAGATTAATAAAACAATACAAAGAGAAGAAAACAACACTTGTAATGACAGCACTCATGGAATGATATACAAAGTGAGTGATAGAAACCAGGAGGCTCTATCTTTGGACCTGAGACACCACTTTCCCTGCTGCAGCCACACTGAAGCTACACACTGAAGCAAGTTGAAAACAGATGCCCCTCCCCGCCCAGCCCTCCCTTTATACAGCAGGCACGATGTCAGTATGGTATTGAATATCCCACTGGTTGGATCAGTTGTCTATCCTGGCCATCGCCACTCCAAGCTTCAGCCCCCCCCAGCCTCCTTGGGCCAGGTACTGTTTGTGAAAATTAACCGAAGCCCAACACAGGACAATAATATACATCAACTAACATCCTTTCCATCAAGATAGTCTTAATTTCCTAAGGCATTCTTGGAAACATCTATTTTCACTTCTACAGCAACTCACTCATACCTTATGATGTGGAAAAAGAAAGGATTCATAGTGAGAGTTAAAAGGGTGGTTACTTAGAAATATTACTACAGATGAGGCTATGTAATTTTTTTCTGTATGACTGTAGAAAATTATTTCAGTCAGCTGAAAGTTTCCATTTTCCTCACTGAGGAAAAGAATCAAAGTAGTTTTCAGGGCACACATTTACTACTGCATTTATCTGTGCAGGAGGCAGGAGTCTTAGGTTAGCTAGTCACTTTCACTAGCAATATTAGGGTTGTATTTGTCCCTTATCGCAGACATGCTAGGCCACTGTGGTGTGCAAGGCTTTGTGGATTTGACTCTTTTAGGACAATATCTCAGAAATGTTAAAGCCTCTTTACGCAAAATGTTCTGTGAGCTGGTGCACAAAAACATTGAGAGGTAGCAGGTCTGTTCCTCCCAGACTCATAAATGGTTTTGGATCATTGCTGCTTATATCTCAGGCACTCCCAGCTGCATATGTAGAGAAAAAGATGGATCCTCTGGAGAATTGCTCTTTGAGTCTGATTTGTATATTGATAGGTGTATTAATTGATTAAAGGCTAACCTCCATGAAAACTAATAGCTACAGGAACACAGATGGGGAGAAGAACCACAGAAATGTCACCCTGAACTGGAGATCTATTCAGTGATATCAAATGGAGTTTACTAATGGCACATAGGAGTAACTATGTCTGAATTTAAGTTAGCTCATGGAAAAGGACTTTCTTCCAGCCTGAAGAAAGATCACCAGCAGCACAACAGCTACTAGGGCCTTTCTGTTTCTGCATGTAAAACTAGAAAGTCAATATTAATTTCAAAGGATATTTTAAATCACTTTACATGAAAGACCAGTTTTGCAAATTTACAAAATTTGCAGCAGAGGGTTGCATGAAAGCAGTCTGACAAAAAGAACCTTTTTGTAACTGTTGAACAAGATAATACTTCAACATAGTTATCAATGCAATTTTTGAGCTACAACCAATCTCGTGCCTCAGCAGATGAAACTAAACCATGATCTTTAAGCATGTGGCAGGCTTCTGTTGCATTTTCAACTATAAGACTGTGTTGACATGTGCTTGTCACATGCTAAATATGGTTGTTTTGCACAGGCTGGTATCAAGGAACTGCTGACTGCAAACATAGTTCATATGATCAGAAGGTGCTGGAATAAAAGCAGATGTATCATGGAGAGGAAAGTAATTTTCTGGGTCCATAATGACCTTGCAAGGTA
>WTSP01020454.1:20088-51636 GCA_025331215.1 Actenoides lindsayi
CCTTGCAAGGTAAATGAATTAAAAAAAAAAAAAAAAAGGATAATTTAAAATCCAAAAATTATTAATAAAAAAATATAAGTAGAAAACATTAAGCAAATCACTGAAGGCTGAAAATTTTACAATGCTTAGAAACAATATAAATGAGCTCAAGACTTTCTTCTTCCATCACAGCTTATGTCCTTGAAAGATACAGATTATGGTATATCCTTTATATATTATTAAAGCAAAAAAGACTGTAATTCATCTCACATTCTGCTACAAGATTAAGGCCACAGTTTAATGCATTGATTAATCTTGTATAACACTCTCCTGTGTATCTTTTTCCAATCAAATTTGATAGTAAAGTATATCCAGAACAAAGAGAATTTTGTTTGACAAGATTTATTTTTTTTTCTACAAAAACCTGTGCAGAAATATAGTTTGTATAAAACCACCTACAAGTATTGTTAGGCATTGTTTCAACATTATTTCAGTCAAGGCACATCCTGAAATACTTTTCTACTTGCAGTGTAATAAAAGGAAATTTTTCATTTTCCAGGGTATGAAAAAGATGCATGAGATAGTCTGAAAAGAAGTTGGTTAGATTAGGACTAAAGGAAGATGAGTCATGTCAAGAGAGGATGTCACCTGTGTTAGGTACAACACATGACTAGCTGCCTATTTGAGTCTTGGATGGGGTATATCCTGAGATAGGGATGGGGTACAACCAATACACACAGAAAATCAGTAAGAACAAGATCTGGCAGTGTTCCCTTCTGATACATTGTTTTAGACTCAGGGTTGTCCTTGTAACCCCTGTGTCCTTGCATCCATGACCCTAGACACCAAAGAAAGGCACTTGAATTAAAACCAATGAAATAAAAGAAAAAAATAATTGAGAATTCTGGTTGAAATCTCAGCTCTGCAGGGTTTCCCAAATTAGACTCTCTCTGTAGTCAGGGCTAGCTCATACTCCTCTGTTTCACTTTCACATTGAGAAAACTCTTTTTAGTGTGCTCTGGAGGGGACTAATGGCTTTTCTGTGCTTTCACTGGAAATAGGAATTGCAGACAAAGCTAGACCTCCTTCCACATGGATTAAAAGTCAAGTTCTTGTCCTAAAATCAGTGATGCAAGATTGAAAGTCTAGTATATCTTGCAAACAAATGGCAAGTCCTGGGTATTCAAAATGTAATTTTACAAGAAAAATATGCTGATCAAGATATGCCCCACATAGTTGAAATGGCATCACTCACAAGGGAACTTCATTAGCCCCAGAGCTGAGCAGTGTAACAACTTCTGGAAGATCCAATAAAATAGGTGATTTTTCTTTTTTTAAAAAAAAATTGCATTCTTCTGGTTGATCCTCATGGGTTTCCATGGTTCTGTTCTTTTCCATTACTACTTTACTGTCACATAGAAGATAGATTGCCATCTAGGAAAAGAGTAGCAATACTCTCCATTCTGCCTAGAATGGGCAGGCAGATCATTAATGCTATACAACAGCTAACTAAATATGTCCTGTCTTCAGCAAAATAGGCAGGCGGGCAACTCATCATCCAAAGGTGACTAGACAGGTAGGGTCATAAAAAGCATCTAAACCATGAATGCAGAAGATTTACTGGAATAAAATTTGTCATTAGTTTGTTGGTAATTTGGAATATCATGCCTTTATAAAATAATGCCTGCCATCTCTGAATAAATAACAGGAAAAAAAAAAAAAAAGTTAAAAAGTGGAACACTAAGACTCATTTTGTTCAGACTCCATTTTTAAAAGAGCACTGATTGATAATTTATGTAATGCAACATCTATTGTATTCCTGTTGACATATGATAACAGCTATGACTGACATTTTAAAATACAATTTTTGTTTGGTTTTGGTTTTTTTCCCAATATAAAGGGTATTTTTAGAAAATGGAAATGGAGTAGAAGGGAACAACAGCCAGAAATATTTTAACATTGTGCCAGACTTTGTACATCCTGTGAGTTAGTCTTGAACAGAGAAGCCAAGGGGCAGAGGGGCTGCTGTCAACTTTCAGGCTTCATTTAAATCCTAAATCAGCCTCTGTGACAGGAACAAATTCTGAGATACCAGAGCAAATTCATTCCTGGCAACGTTTCAGAGAACAGCCTAGGGGCACCACTGATGATTCATTTGTGCACCTGAACTGTAAGGACACATGAAAGCTATTCAGGAACTTCTGGGAGTAGGAGAAAGTCACTGTGTCTTCAGTGGCAGGTCTGAAGTCAAACTGAATGGCTGTCCATAATTCATTTACCTTCCAGACCTCACTAAGGCCAAGCTGCAGAATATTTACAAGTAGCTTTCTGAAGCACATCCCTGTGCCATAGCACAGAGGATTTGATTGGAAGGCTCTTGCTGGGGTGAGAGGCCAGTGAAGCTGGTTCTTGTCTGCTTGCTGGGCTTTGGGCCAGAACCACCCATCACAGGAATGCTACAGTTTAAGCCAGTCTGGCTTCTGGAAGAAAGAAATTATCAGGTGTCCAGGGACCATTAGTCTCAGTAATCCAATTCTCCTTAGCATTAAACAAGAATTCTTCACTTCTTAGATAGTAAGGTAGCTTTTCTATGTGTCTATTAGGGAATTAGTAAAGCCCTTCCCTTTAAAATATTAAGACCTACTCAAAGTAAAGTTTCCACATGGTTGCTGCTTCAAATGTATGTGGGCATTTTTACCTGAAAATAGTTTGCCACTGGAACCCAAACTGAAACCTATTTGCTAATGCTAGAGACCTTTTTCTGTGGTTGTTCTCCAGATGCTCTGTGACTTGTATCTTTCAACATAAATCCCATTTAGATTATAACTTGAATTTAGAGGTGGACAGACAAAGTACTTCTTTTTCATTTGTCTGTTTGTTTGTTTTGGCAATCAAAAGACTGCAGAATAAAAGTTCCTCTGTTCATTTTTCTTACTGAGTGTCAAAAAATGATAGTTTACACTTTCCACTGCTGTTCACCTGAGACATATGTTGCAGTGTTACACACACGTTTTCTTGCTCAGTGACTCCAAACAACTTCTCACTAACATCTATATTGACTATATCCAGACATTGTTATTCAAAGGAAGCTTCTTTCCCTGGTATATCAGTTGAGATCTGATCAAAATATTTCAGAGAGTCACTAAGGTTTGGCACAGTTTTACCAACAGTGATTTTTGGTTCATTTCCTCGGCAGCTCAAGGAAGGAACAAGCATGGGAAAATGGAAATAATGGGGGGGAAGGGGCCGGTGGCATGTAAGCCAGTCAGCAGGATGCTTCTCTGACTGAGACCTGCACCTGTTCACCACAATCTGTCCTTTTTATTATTAAGATCTGCTCAAAACCTCATCCTCCATTATGTGTATCTGTGGATGGAGTGAGAGGTGTGTGTGTTTCACCAATGAGCTTTGGTCCTGATCAGACAGAAAGAAAAAACAGGAACATGCTGACTGTGCTCATGCTTATGTGAGGACTGTTTGTGTCTGCATGGCTCTGGCAAAGACATAACTCTCTGCCTGTGTTGGCCAGGGTGGCTGCCTGTGTGTCTGCACATGTACATGTGGTGTACACATGTGAGCATTGGCATCTCTGGGACAGACACTCAGCCTTGTTACAGGCTGCAGCTGCAAGGGGTGATGGCTGCAAACTGTCTGAGAGGACAAATCTGCCAAACCACTGGATTTGGATTCCCTTAATATTGTCTACCTCCCTTACTTAGTTTTAAGATAGGCAACCCTTCATTCTCTGCCAGTTATTCCCACCTCTCTATTGTTTCTTCAGTTATGTAAACATAATTTTAAAAATAATATGATGAACTTGGTAAGATAATTACTCAGACAACTCCTTTATAGGTTGGAATGGGGACTATATCATTAATATATCAGCTCCTTTGATGATTCACTGGTGGAGAAAACAGTTATACAAGCATAATTTTAGGGGTGGCAGTCTAGGTTAAACTAATGTGGAAAGTTTTCAAACTGGGCCTCAATTTTTTTTTCTCTGACTGAGCATACAGTCGATATAGTTACCAGAAATTCACTATCCTTTTATGCTTTCAGAAGATCTCATTTACTCATTTACTTAAATAAAAGTAAATTTACTTAATTAAATGAAAGAGATGTAAAGCAAAGTTCTCTGAAGATCTTGTTCTGTCATTAGCTAGCAAGTGTTGAGCCATTACCCATTAACACTGTGTGCAGTAAACATCTACATCAAGTTGAGCAGAGTGCACAGAATATCTCTGACATTTTGAAAAAAAAAGCCTAGCAAGTAAAAGGTAAGTCTTGGTTTCATGTCAAATGCCACAAACATCCAAATAATCCTGGTTGTCTGCGAGATGTAGCTACTTAACTCACTGAAATATTCACAGAGGCTATAACTAAGCTTTCACCTCTAAGAGCTGTATATGTTTGTATGACAAATGAGAGCTGCTCCAAGTGCTAAAAGGGATGCAAAATACAATTCTGAAGCACAAAATTCTGTATAATTATTTTGCCAGCTGTTGCCACACATCATATACATAGTAAGACTCAAGAAAAGTAGGGTAAAATAAGCAAAAAAAAATTAGAAAAAACATATATGAAAGCACATGGGAAATTTGAAAGCAAGGAGAAATAATTAATTTACTCATGTAACAGAGAAGAATTTGAGGAGTAACCTGGGGATGCCTAGATCCAGACTTTCTTCTTTGATTTCAGTATAAAGACTGAGTGTATAATCAGTCAGCATTTAGGTATCCTTTGAATTATCTGCATGCTTGTAAAATGAATCATACAAAGGAAATAAATGTTTAGAGCTTTAAATGCAATGTACAGAGATATACTCTTGCTTTTTACTCCAGTTCACTTGTTATTATTAATTGTATAATATTATTGTTCAGCTCTTTCATGTTTTGTAGATAAATGTTTGGGGATTCGGGTTTTGTGGTGTTGTTTTTTTTTTTTTATATTGTTCATTTATTATTTAACAGTCTTTCTTGATATTAAGAAGTGGCTTACAGCAACTAGATGAACCCAAAGCCGCTCTGCTCCTCTGGTATATGATCCTAAAATAAAGAGTACTCAGCCACACTAAGGTGACCAGTGCAATTATGTATGCTGTACAATATCTCTAAATGATAACAAGGAGAGGCTATTCTGAACAACACAGTTTGATCTGAAAACTAATAACACACAGGCCTGGTAAGAAGAGGTGTTTTGTTTTTTATTTCAGAAGGGCTTAATCTGCTGAGTGTTGAGCTCCTTATTACATCTTATTCCAAAAGAGATATCACTAACAGGTAGATAAATAGCAATCTTATTGCATATTTTTATCTATTAGTAATAAAGCAGCCTAGTATGATTCCCTCAGATATGGATGTCCTGTTATAATTTTTTAAAGTTAAGGAAGGTCTCTGTGGCATATGACAAAGTAGAGGGGAGTATGCCTGAACCCAAAAGTTTAGAAGTTCCCTCTTTGGGGAGTCCCAAGGGAAATTCAGCATTGGTGATGATTGCCTAAGATGAGCTTGGAGGTTAAGAGTGAACAACAGTGATGAAGCAGAACATACAGATTTTTCCAGGTGCAGCCATTCCCAGGACACTGTAGGGTGCACCACTCTTACAGCAGGTATAAACTCATTTTCTTCTTGCCTATTCATAGAAAGAATGGGAAAGTCAGAGAACAAGTCTTTCCAAATAGCCCATGCAGAATTAACAGGAGAGAACTTGACAATGGTTCTGCACATTAAGGGAAAGCCTACAACTGCAGGGTTTTACTGCTTAAAAGAATGGACCATTTGCAGCAGCAGACCCAAGGACTGTAGATGTGGGGTTAGGCACTTGGATTTATTAGCTTTTAAAAAATATGCACAAAGTGAAGGGTTGACAGGGATCACCCTTTTCTACATGAACATATGGCAAGGTTTTGGATCCACAGCTGTACAAGCAGGGCAGGAGAAATAAGGGCTGTTCACTAGGTTTTTTTCACCACTGGCTGTAGACAAGCCAACCATGTCCATGCACTGAACACTGAAAAAGGAGCTCTGCCAGCACCCACCTTTCTCAGAGCCACTCAGAACTCCCAGGGGATTATTTTTAATTTCCCAGGGCAAGATGCAAAGGTTTAAAGATTCAGAGCTTACACTCAAGAAAGGTGTAAGAACAGCAAAACCTGCTTAGGTTCCCTGATGTACCGGAGACAAGGATCTAACCCACTGTTTTTATACTGATGTCTCTGTACATCTAATCCTTTTGGTTTTACTTTATCTGCCTCATAGTAGCATAAAAAAATGATATTGTTTGTATGTTGTGGTTTTTTTTTTTTTCCCATAAATAATGTCTTTTTAGTCTTTATCTATCGACTAACTTGAACAGTACCTTTTTTAGGTGTAGAAATAATAGTACTCTGGAGCCTCTTTCTGTCTTAAACCAGCAGATTAAGTGTAAGTATGCAATGCAACATTTCTCTATTCCCCTCTGCTTCCAAAAAACAGTGTGTTTGACCATTTTATTTCTCATCCTTATACTGTGCTAGCAATCTTTTTTTTTATAAAAATCCCATCTCTATTCCTTATAGAAGTTTTAAAGTAATTTCACAGCTGAGTGGAACCCTAAACAGAGCTCTCTTAGTGTAATGAAGCAGAAAAAGATTGCTCCTTAACAAGACTGGTATATAGTGACAAACAGCTCATAAAAAATCCCATCTGCCACAAAATACTTCTATTTTAGTTACTTTCAAAACTAAATGCTATGTTTCCTGTTTCTTTTCAGAACAAAAACAGGCTATACAAAGCCTAACTCATCGAATTGTCCTTTGACAAAAAGGAAAGGAAAAAAAACCCACAGCCACAAAATAATCATCTTATAATACACTGACATTAACCATTCCAAACGTTGCAATAGTGTGATGTCACTTTTGGATGCATTTATACTACACAGACTTTTCGGGGCTTTTTGGGGTTTTAGCTGGTTTTTTTCCCCTGTGTGTGTGTGTTTCTTGGTGTTTTTTGGTTGTTTTGTTTGTTGTTGTTGTTTGTTTGTTTGTTCTTAAAGTAAAAATAAAAAGCTAAGCAGTTGTATTATAAGAAAAATTCTGATGATTTAACAACTGAGTACTATGTGTAAACCCAATGTATTGTGGATTTTATATTATAAAAATAGTCCTTTACTGACTGCAGTCAAATAGAGGGTAATTACCTGTCACTTGGTCAGTAGTTATCCTGTTTAAACTATTGGTAACTAGTTCTGGATCCTATAGCCTCTTTCTCATTCTTAGGCAGAATAATGCCCACTAACTGAAGTTCTCCATAGTATTTGTGAGAATTCAACATCAGAAAATATTGTAAAGTCTCCCTGATTTCCAAACAGTATCATGAACTTCTGCAGTTCACTTGGATTTGCTGTTAACTTGATATAACAAGTATGCTATGCTGTGGGCATTGCTCCTTTCTGCCAGATGGGACCAAAATCACTTCTTGTGTCTGATCTTGTCCAAAGAGGTTATGCATTAGTTTTAAAAAGATAGTAAGGCTCCCATCTCTTTGCAGCAAGACACACTGAATCCTCAGAGTAGCAATGAAACATTTTTTGTGATGCTAATATAAAGCCTATTAAGCACAACTATAAGCCCCTGAAAAATTATCGTTCTTATCTGAACAGACATCTATTCTTCAATGTTACAGAAAAAGATGTAATTGCTTAGCCAGGCTTTCCCTAAACTTAGACTTAAACTTTTGTCATTGTATTCAAATCCACAATTGGTGATTAATGCTTTTGTGGAAAATCAAATACGTATCTAGTTGAGGAATCATATTTTTTTTGCGCAAAAGCATCACCTTTTCCAGAGATACAGTTTCACACTGGATGCATGAAGACTGATCATCAGACATTGATAAACAAGTCAAGATACAGAGTTTAAAGCTAACTTCTAGTTATTTGCTCAAGACATGGATAGTTTTTGGCTTAGGAGATGCCCTGATAAGGGCAAAGACAGCCAAGGAGGGAAGCCATTGAGACACTTAACTGAAGAAAGGGAAAAGTGAAGTGTTGAAGGGACTGAAGGGAAAGTCTTATGAGGAGAGACTGAGGGAACTGGGATTGTTCAGCCTGAAGAAAAGGAAACTCAGGGGAGACCTCATCACTCTCTACTGAAAGGTAGTTGTAGGCAGGTGGGGGCTGGAGTCTTCTCCCAGGCAACCAGTGACAGGACAAGAGGACATGGCCTGAAGCTGTGCCAGGGGACGTTTAGGTTAGATATTAGGAAGCACTTCCTTACGGAAAGAGTCATTAAACACTGGAATGGAATGCCTAGGGAGGTGGTGGAGTCGCCATCCCTCATAGTGTTTAAGGAAAGATTGGATGTGGCACTTAGTGACACGGTCTAACTAGGTGTTGTGGTGTTAGATCTTAGGCTGGACCTGATGATCTTGGAGGTCTACTCCAGCCTCAATGATAACTGTGTGTAATTCTGTGTAAAAATCAATAGCATACATTTCAGCTGTTGGAAGTGTAATAGAAATTATTGTAATTTGTTTATAACAGCAATGAATGCTATGTCTTATCCACAGACAAGAAATGTTGTATTAAAAAAAAGGTTGTCAGATGACATTCAAAGGCTCAAAGTACCTGTTGCAATCTTATTTCAGCTATAAATGTTATCTAGAAAATCTTACGGCTTTTGACATTTTCCTACTCACTGAACTGATTTTTTGACAAAGTTGACTGGTAGTTCTTTTTAATGTGTGTAGAAAAGACATACCCAGAAGGCCTCTTTTTCACTACCTAGCAGATGGAAGTGACATGATGGCAGGAGCACTGCTTAGGGTGCCTGGAGGTTGTTCAGTAGGGTGCCCTGAGGCTAGGAGAAGCAGAAACTGCTAGGGAAATGAGGCAGGCAGTACTTGACTTTTACTGGTGTATATCTAATTAGTGGCAGTGAACTTGCTGTAGATTCATCATGGTGTAACAGGCAGAGTCTGGCCTTTGTTTATCATCTTGCTAAATATGATCTGGTGTCCTCGATGAGAATTGGGAAGTGCTGGCAGAGGCCCACTGGGCTGTGCTGTAGCCTCTTTCCTCCCCATCCAGATCTCACATCATGCCTTCATCCCTACAGTACAAAGTGCAGCAGCAACTTGTCTTGGATTAAAAAGGAACAAAGAGTAAAGGGAGAAAATTTGTCTTGCAAAGACAGTGCAGTGAAAAGCAGTTTTGAAATTTGAAAACACAGGGGCAATGCTTTTTTGGACAAGCACATTGCTGAAGACTCTGCTGAAGTAGTATGAGGAGTTAGGTTGAAATTTCTTCACCTTTCTTACTCCCCCACCATTTTGTCAGCTTTTATAGATGCTTAGATGTACCTGGCCTAAGAGCAATAGTGGAGTATTGCCTGTATATGCACACACTCCACAGGTAAACTGTAAATAATTCAGGGAATCATGCTGTATTCTTGGTCTACACTGAGAGCTCTTAGCTTTTATATCATTATCATGCAGAGACTTCAGATTCAATTGTGCTGGGAGCTGTACAAAGGAAGAAGCACTGCTACTTAGTGAATTCAAAACTGTTAATGCGAAACACATTGCTAATAACATCGAGTAACTAATAAAGCCAGCTCCTTGGCTTTTATTAGGAACCTTTCATGAGGAGGGCATAGAGTCACTTTCGAGTGGACTGTAAGAACTGATGTTCCCTTCCTGCAAAGATCATCAGAAGGCATAAGGCCATCAATTTTAATTATTTCCAAGAGTGGTTTCAGGGCAACTGTGACTGCTTAAACAACTGGTGGAATCCTAATTAGCCAGTTTCATCACATAACTATTTTGGCCCTTAATGAGGATGAGTCTGTATTGGAGAGCAGAAATGAGTCTCAAATCTTGTTCATAATTTATCGGTTTAGCCCATATTTAGGTTCCTAGCTCTTTAAATGGGAAATTAAAGAACAAAGTAGGTGCTGGGATTTTAAATGCTTTATTAGATCTGGACCTGATCCCTACGAATTTTGGTACGAAACTCAACAATGCTCAGTAATTTACATTGGATTGTATTTATTTTTTTTTCCCCAGATTTGAGCTACCTGTGTAAGATGATGTGAATAAGTCAGAAGGCATTTTACAAATTAGCATAGTAAGGAAGAAATGTCCCTGAACCAACAACACTATATTCCAGTTTCAGCCCAAACACCTTGATACTACAATTGTAACAGGACCTTAAAGTCTGTTTAACTGAAGAGTGGCAAGACCAGAAATAAGTTATTTAATGTAATGGAACAAGCATTCACCTAAGTCTGTACTCCATCTTTGATGTCTGCTGGCAGCAGATGCTTAGAGAAAAAGAAAAAGATCAGTACAAGCATAAAATGACACTTCAATGAATAGAACTTTTTTCAACAGCTGTAAATCAGAAGTATTAAATTCTGCAAAGGCTTTTTTTTTTATTTAATCTGATTGTATATTTTTTTCCCCAAAGGATTTTTTTTTTTTTCTATTAGTGAAAAATCTTCACTCAGCCATTAAGAAGTAATAGGTTTGTTGTGGGTTTTTTTTCATTTTAGCTTAATCTATGAAATCACCCATTTTTCTTCACTTCTAGCATTTTCTACATTTTGACAGATGGGAACTATCACCACTTTCTGAAAGTTATTCTGTTGGATAGAGGTCAAATCATTGCTTTTGTTTACTTTCTCTTTTTTTCCTCTTTTTTTCTATCAGATGGCATGATAAAAGACGTGCATCCATCAAAGCCTCCAAAATCTAAAATGAAAAATAAATGCCCTAAAATTGAAAAATGTCAGCTTTCTTTTCATCAGACATTCTAATTCCATTCAAAGCAATTTTTTTAAATTTTTTTTTTAAGGCCAGTTATAATAAATTGACTGTGATATACAAGGCAGAGATGACAACATCTGATGAAGATGTTGCATGATAAGGATGTGAAAGGAACAGCTGAATCCAGCAGACTCCAGGACACAGGAGTTGTTTCCTCCTGGTCTCTGCAGCCCAGTTGGGCATCGTCTCAGTGCCCAAGGGTGTCTCCATCCCAGTGCCAGGGATGTGGCTGCTTCTGCTGTGCTCATGTGCAAGTCCAGCCAGCAGCAAAGCTGAGTGAGTATCCCAGGGAGGCTCACACACACATGCACATAAACTCACACACTGATACAGCCGGCCATGTAGACTGTTACCGTCTCTAGCAGCATGCACAGATAGCACTATGAAAACTCACATAAAGCATAAGAGCAGGAAGCCATGTCCTGTTACTCCTCTCTGGCTGATCAAGATTGAAGTTTGTTAATGAAAACAAGCCCACACCCAAACACTCTTCATATTCACAAGCTTATCCACAGTGACAGATGTCTTGAATACCAGCACAGTCTTTAATTCTCTGTAATGACCATGCCCAGACCGTGGGTCCCTCTCCTTCTGTATGGAAACCTCCCCCTGCTCACCATATAGTCCAGTTTGATGATCACCTGCAAACACATTTGTACTCATATAATCATCTCACAGGCAGTCCCACCATCGGAGGTCACTCAGGTATAAACATGGGCTCTCAGACGGCCTGAAGTCTATGTTCAGATTTTCATCTCCCTTGTCTACCTGTTACTCAGACTTTGAGTCTTTCCAGATGCAGGTCTCCTCCCACTCATAAGCTAGCCCAGCTCAAAGTTAGTGAATTACATATGCATACCTGAATGAATACTATCAAATTCAATGCAGGTATTCATGTGTAATTCTTTGGGGAAATTCAAACACCTGCATGTCTCTGGTTGCTGGCAACCAGCACTGATCCTGCACACTGATCCCTCTGGTTGCTGGCACCTAGACCTATGGGCACTGAGACCTTTTCTCCAGTTGCTGGCACTTAGACTGCAGAAATCACACAAAGAATAAAGACTGAAGTACACTTAACAAAAATAATCAAGACTAGGATTTAGTAGCAAGATAGGGCAGGCTGTAGCAATTAGGTACAGGGCTCACACAAGAGCACTGTCCAGCTTAGAACCCTCTGACCCCTTTTATTCCCCCCTCTCTTCCAGTTTCCCATGTTTGCCCCGCCATGATCTGCCCTATCTTTTCCTTTCCCTGCCTTTGATGCTTCCCTTGAACATCTCATAACAAGGTTTACATAAACTCACAATTTCCTCCTGATGTCCCAAAGTACTCATGATTATCACCCTGACCCTGTATTTCCAGTGACAAAGTTCAGTCTGATCCTCAGCAAGGCTGTGCCTGAATAGATCCTTCAATGACTCATCAGGCAGCCACAAGAGTTCTGGTCTTCATTACTGTCTCCAATACCACCTGTTCATTAATGCCTGTGTGTTTAATTTTTCTTTTCCCTTGTTATCTATTTTTTCTTTTACACAAATACATAAATAGTCTGTAACTAAATATCTTAAAAATCCTATGCTCTTTCAATTCACTTACCCTGACATTGAGGAACTAAAACTTTCAAATTCTCATGTTCCATGTCCATAAGTAAACATGTTTGAATCAATGCATTCTTCTAAAATAAGTTTAGAAATACATTAATTGACTAGTAATGAAGGTTTTGTTTGAGCTAAGCATCTGTGTGAGGCTATCTGTGCATTTAAATTACTGCTGATAATTATTAGGGGGTAAATATCTAGCAGAGCATCACAATAAGTTCTTCTTTAGTGTACTACCATTTTCTATATACTTGACAGTTAAAAAAAAGCCTATATTCAAAACAACTGTTATAGGTTAACAATAAAAATTGCAACCACAATGGTTCTCATGAAAGGACCAATGAACACAATTCAAATAGCATACAATTTGGAATGGATGGACTCTGTTCTGCATATGGCTACCAGAAAATTGTGAGCATGTCTGTTTTGTGAACACTGTTTGTGTATATTCAATCCAAAGTAAAGTGGTTCCCTTTGTTGGAAATTCTAATCTCATTTTTTTTCTACCCACTGATTACACAATAAAGAGTAGTATTAACACACTGAGAAGATTCCTGACGCAAAAATCAAGGTTTGTAAATGACACATTTTAAAATGCACATCTTCGTGAGTAATGCATTCTCAATTTTTCATTTACTTTACTATTAGATATACAAATCCCATAAAAAATTAAAGCTCTCAGACACTGCCAACTAATCCCCTCTCCCTTACTTGATATAATGGAATGAGAATTTAAATTCAGAGGATTATGAACAAATCCTGATCTTGTAGGTATAAATGCTGTTCCAGTTGACTTCACTGGAAGATTCACATGTGCATCAAAGGGAAGGTTACAGCCTTTATCATTAAAAGGTTCTTGTTAAAACTCAATTTTTAGTAATGGCTTCTTTCTCTATTTCAAGCACTTTCAATTTTCCAGGAAACTTGAACATAAACAGATTTGAATCATTCAGTTGCGACTTTACTTCTCTCTTTCTACCAGAATATAATAGGATTCAAAATAATTATGAGATTTCTGACTAAACTAATGAATTCAAGGAAAGTATAAGTTACAGAAGCTTACCTGTCTACACCAGTACCTTCTATCAATAAACAGCAGCTCAGCGTTAGCTGGATTAAAGCAGAGATTACTTCCAAACACACAGGACTCAATTTTAGTCAGATCACTCAAAAATAAGCAGAACATCCTACTGATGTTTGACAACACTGACAAGTTTTAAAAGTCATCCATAAATGAGTGAAAGCTCATACCACTTTGTCTCTTTAATGACTTCTTGAGTTGCTGACATTGTGCATAGTCACACAAACAGACACAAAGGTTTTCACACTAGAATGAAGTTTGACAGAGACACTGAAGTGAGACAGAACTAAGAAGTCATTAAAAAGACACAAAATGAGATTTTAGTCTCTAACATCTGGAATTCAGTTCACCTTTCCTTTCAGTGTCTTGTAGAGGTGGGACTTTGTATCTAAATTTAGGTGCCTACAGTGCATTTGCTTATACTTATTAGAGTGTCTCAGTTCCCATGATAGTCTCTGGAGTCCCATCGTGACTAACACAGTAAGCAGACACTTCAGAACCGCTCATCTCTTCAAAAAGTAGACGTGAAAGATGTAATTCAGTTTTCTAAAGAAAAGTAGTTAGTGTCATTTGATATGTGATATTCATAGTTGGCCATGGAAAACCTCTTTAGACTCCACTGTCTGTACTGTCAATAGTTTAGATCCACAGTCATCCACATCTGTGCCTGGGGCCATATAGGATGCCTTGGCACATGAGACCTGGCCTCCAGCTGTCATTTCACAGGAGCACAGCTCTCTGCTAAGTCTATGCACAAGGCTGTCTCAAATATTCTCAGGTGTCTTACATGGCATTAAGCTTCCACACTCAGGCAACAAATTCTCCCCCACATCGCTGCTGAATATGCTGGAGTTGAAATAACTTTTATGAAGATACTACAGACATCAACATTAAGGTGTCTGCATCTCACCCTGACCATCACTTTAAATGCTGAGTTCCACTGTGTACTCACAGGTGCCTAGTGCGATTTAAAACTCCCTATATGATATCCTGATCCCACCTGCCAGTTCTCAAGGGCCTGGTTATTCTCAGACCATGTCTGTGGAGGGGGCATCTCCAGTGACACTGCATGTCCTGTGTGTTTAAGTGGAAGCTGATCATCCACACCGTATCTACAGTCAGACATAAATGGTGGACATCTATGTTATCTAAAACTTTAAAACTGCTTTAGGAAAAGACTTATTGTCCTTTGGAAGTGCTCATGGCTTTCACTTAATCACACAGGAAGCCTGGACAAATAAGTTACTAGCTTTTAGATAGATAGCACAAAGCCTGTGAACCTAAGTGTAGACATCTAACAGCATTCCAGATATCCTAAACAGTCTAAGATGTTCACAGACCTGGCAAGAATGGACCTGTGAGACACCAGCCCCCTTCTTGCAATGGCATCTGCAGGTGAGGTGGGATATTCCTGGGATGTCCAAGATGGCATTTGTTGTGTATGTATATTCATCTGAATAGATCCACTGCTACTAAGTTGAGTATGACACAAAACGGATCCAGAAAATTTTTTAGTTTTGATTTGATTTTTGTTTACAAACAAAAAAGTAAGCTGCTCTGCCAACCAAACCAGAGCATCCATGAGAAAACCTCTTCAAAATTTTAATTACCTTAAGAATACAGAGTTAGAAATTGGGTAAAGCACATATAGTTATCAAAAGTTTCCTATTGAATAAGTTTGAATAATTTGAATAATTTAGCAATTTCTTCAACATTCTAAAAAAGATTCACTGAATTTCATCTTACTGCTGCTGAAAATTATACCTTCTTTCTGTGTCGAATAGCAATTTATAAATTCTATAAAGCAGCTCACTTCTAAATATACTGTATATATTTTCATATAATGCATAATTGCTAATTACACATCTGACAGTAATATTTAAGTATCGAAAATTGCTGTCATGAGTCAGGAAAAGCAACACTCCCATACACAATGTGGTATTTGTTAACTGATGACAACATAACTATAATGATGCACTAAGTGGAATTAATGAGTGAAACCTATTGCTTCATAGAATTTCACGCATAACTTTACTTTGCATGGGTCATTAATATTCATAGTTAAACTGCGTCCTTTGATGTGTATTAATAATATTCCCTAGGACCACACAAAAGATAATTCATAAACATGCCTGCAAGGAGTAAGACACCACAATTAAATCATAATAAGTAACAGGGATATCAACTTACTTTGAATAAATGATCAGGATAATTCACATTCTAAGATTTACGTATGAACATATTTAAGGGCAATTCAGTTCATGCTGCACAGGTAGGTCACCTTTATTTTGCTTTATATTTAGTTTCCTTGTTCATGAAGTAAACCGAATTAATTAATGATCCATATGAAATTTTAAAGTGGAAAAATACAGGGTTTGATTTCTGTCGTGCTGTGTGGCACAGGAGAGGAACAGTCAATCCCAGAGGTGGAGTTAACACCATGGGCAAAACACTTTCTCAGCTATGCAGTCTGGGAGATGAATTGGTACTGCAGGTAGGTTTTCTGCTTCTCTAGGCTCATGTTTGTGTAGAGAGGTGGAAAAAAAGGGAAGGCAAGAAGATGCAGCACTCAGGACATATCGCCATTATCTAAATGCCCACTGTTCCATCCAGTCATGTAGTCTGGAAGAGAATGAGCAAAGTATGCACCCAGCCTTGTTCTGTAACAGCTTTAGGGAGAAAAGCAATAACCTGGAGCTCCCAGGAAAGATCACAGACAACACATTAATGAAAAATTAGATTCCAGCCTCCACTCTCTCCTCCAGGCTTCTTTTTTACTACCGTCACTTCCTTGCTCTTCTTCTCCTTTCTTCCCTTGACATTTTATCTCCCCTTCTGTACCTTACAAATGATCCTCTGCCTCTCAGTTTTCATGATATTCCCAGAAGATTCTTGTCTTCTTATTCTATGGAAATAACCCATCAGGGCTCACTGGCTATTACTGTAACACTAAATAAAGTGCTGTCCATTCCCGAAGGCAAGTGGTATGGCAGATATGGCAAATCATGCACTTAAACACCCTCCTTCCTCAAAATAGAGTTGTTGTATCTGAAATGCCTGTTGGGGAAAGAATTTTGGCATGCACACTGTCCTCTGAGATGTACTCCAGCTTTGTCTGGGAGTGGGCTCATTGACATGGAACAAACCATCCAAGGATGTTTAAATAATTCATCAATATGGAGAGCAAGAGATCAGCACTACAATGCATGATTTAACCCTGTTTTATTTACTACTACTGACATAGCTAATGAACTTGCAACAAAAAATTAACAGGGGCCTATAAATGCTAACACAGAAATGGATGTTAATGTTCTCTTTCATACAAAAGATAGGTATATTCAATGAGATATTGGGATTATTATCTCCAGTTTGACCAGTACTTTAATTTTCCCTATTTATTTTCCTTTTAAACTATTTTAATTAATAATTTATTTATGTCTGTTTAAGCCTGAATACTGGTAACAGTACAAAGAAAATTCTCTGGTATCCAAGAGAATTTTTACAAAAGCTTACTGCAGTGTTAATTCTTATGATTCCTAGAAGTTGCTTAATCTTTAAACAAAAATGATTATTCCATGAGCTCTGTTAATAACTACCTTGCTAAAATGTATCTAACGGCTGTTTTAGTAAAGGTAAGTTTAAGAAATATATAACTTATGTTACCATTATGGGTAGAAAAGTATAGCTTACAGGATGCAACTAAAATTCTGAGTATTGAAAGTATTTAGTTAGATCTTTAATAAATATTTATTAAATAGTTATGCCATTTTTTGTTAATACAACACCGAAAAATGCTAATCTAAATATTATTGATGGGAAAGTAATAAAGTCCAGAATCTGAGAAAGTGACATTCAGCTCATGAACAATTCACAGAGAGGTAAAAAGGGAAAATAATCTAATACATTATTCATTCTTATCTGTAATGTAATACAGTAGGACAACTGATAAGCATCTTAGGTGTCAAAACTTCTGACTAATTTGTTTCTTTTTGTATATGAAATATTTTTTTTCTTGAAAATACTTTGAATATATATGTAAAGTAACGGTTCACTCAATATATATTCTAATCAGTGATTTATGGGATATATAAATATATATAAATAAAAGAGCCCTATCATGCAGGCAAAGTAGAAAAATTAAGGGCAGTGAATGAGTGAAGAGAACAACAGGAGACAATGCAACTAACATCTAATTCTAAATTTCAGAGGAATTATGATCAGATTTAAAGTAGCTCCTTAATATTTCAATGGTATATCTTCTTCACTCCTTAAGCATAAAGATTTTGTTGCTGACACAGTTAGAGATTTGCCCAGAAGTGACCAGCAGCACAAAGTTTAGATGAACACCATTCAGCAGAAGGATGACTATAGTGCATCCCACAGTGACTGCACAAGAGAGCATGAAGAACATTACCACTTGCTTCCTTGCACATCTTCTTCTATATTTCATCTGTCTTGTTTGGTGGAGTCAATACTAACTGTGGCCCAATACCATGGTATTTACAAGCACCAGCTTATTCTCATACATACCTATCAGCAGAGTGATTCTCAAGTGACATTTTCATTATGTATATCTTGGGTGCCTAAATTGCTTAGCTAATCTCCCATCTTTCCTATGAAGTCAATAGAGAAATGAGATCCTCTAGAGGGCAATTCTGAGTACTTCTTTTTCTGTATTACTTTCCCATCTAGAGACCATATAGGACCCCAAAGATCCTGCCTTTAAATTGCACATCCTACATAGAGTAATGGGAATATATGAAAATATCACATTTCTTTCCCCTTTCCTCATATATATCAGCTGTTATTTCTTCTATACTATTAATTTTCACTTTATAACAACAGGCAATCACTGCTGAAAAAAAGAAGAGCACTTTTTCATATTTGGAGCTTCTCACTAAAAATTTCTCCTGAAATGAGTGACTGTCTCCTGTGTGTTAAATTCTTAATATTCTTCTGAATTTTCTCAGAGAAACTGACAGGAGCAAAGACTGTAACATATTCAATTTTCTTTCCAGAGGTATGTTTGAAACCCTTGAAGGAGGTAAAGTGTTATCAATTAACTGGAGATGGTTTGATCTCTAGCTGAATCCCTGCAACCGACCTCTCCTCCTGTATTCAAGTAATTTTAAACAGAATTGAGTCCCAACTCATCTTTACAAGCAAAATATCTCCAAATCCTATTTTTAACTCTCTTTCTTCCAGGGAAGATCAGGATTGAAGATTTGACCTGGTCAATACCAACTCCAACCCATCTGAATTTTTTTCTGTGTTGATGTAAGGGTTTGAACAAAGCCCTTCAGAGGAAGCTAACTGGGTGTTATTGCCTTACATGCTGTTTCAAGAAATTCTTCAGGAAAAGGGAGTCAACAACAAAAGTATGTCATTTTTTCCTGTGTGGTAAAACATACATTGAACAGTGTCAGATCATCTAAACACATCTCTTACCTGTATACTTACAAGAACAGTTTCTTCAGTAATTTGTTCACATAAATGTGTATGTTAGGAAATACAGCCTCAGGAACTGAAAAGATTTAGAGATTAATTACATTTGTATTATGCAAATATTCAATTTGCCAAATGACTGTGACTTAGGGGAAATGGCAACACCATATTCCTGTTATCAAGACAAAGAGTTAGTTAAGTATCAAACTTGCCACTGTTTAAAATGCCACTGAAATTAACTGAGTTATACACCTGTGAACTGGATCAGGGACAGCTTCCAGTAATGATTTTCTAATGATACATCTCCAGATGGTTTATCACATATAGGGTTTTCTGCTCAGGGGCCTTAAAACACAAAATAGACATGTGGGATGGTTTTAAAAATAAATGGATCCATTCCAAATGTAAATCCTCCTTAAGATGTCCAAGAGTAAAAACCTCTCTATCAGCACCTTTTGGAAAATTATATTTAGATGTTTGTTTCATAGAGCTAGTATGTCCTTGAGACACCCAGAGAATTGCATTTGCACAGTTTGTGCTGCAATAATGTAAATTCATCTTATTGCCACTTGTTGAATATTAGCTGCATATTCTTACAAGAATTTCCTAGCTCAATTACCGTGCGAATTACCATGAAATAAGAGGTTTTTGATGACAACTGCATAGCACTGTGTGTATAATATTTTCACTCTTTCCCCTTCCTCTGTAGCACTTTGAAATATACTTGGAGCTTATTTATACTTTAAAATGAAACATGCTAATTATGGTAACAATTACAGAAAAATTACATAATTACAGTGCTGACCTGCTATGGCATGCAACCAAAATAGTTAGTGACATACTGCAAAACATCCTTGAGAAGTATTATTCAGGCTTGTTACCAAAGAAAATGTTTGGTTGCAATGGAAGTCAGGTTCAGATGCTGCCAGAGGTATAGTGGGAGGTAAAGAAAATGAAAGAAGGGACTATGGTATCAGCATTTAAAAGAGACAGCATGAATCAGATTCTTACAGATCTCCTCACCGAGTGGTTTTGTGCATTTTTGACACTGTGCACAGCTGCAGCTGTGCTTTGCTGTGAGTGAATTATACATTGCACCACAGGGAGGTGTAAAGGGGAGGGACAGGTTTCACAGCTCTCCATTGATTAAGCTCTTTATTTTGTGCCCTTTAGATCTCTGGAGGAAGTTCTGCTATGTTCCCCCATTTTGCACTATAAATTAGTTCCAGATAGCGGCATGTCTTGTGCATAATGATAGGAAGGTGCATAGATGCCAGCTGCCCATTCTACAGCAGCACAGAAGCACTAGTCCTGTCCTGGATGGAAGGATTTTTCACCTTGCCAGGAAAGTGTAATTCTCATCCACAGTAAAAGCAACAAATTTGTCTGTTACAGAGTGGAAACTCATATTCATCTGACATCTGTCCAAAGGACATCATTTGCCACAAATTAAGACTGGTAAGTAGAAGATCTCACCCAGTAATTGTGTATTTTCATTTACTGACTATATTTCATTAGCAAAAGTGTTTAAAAACTCAGGTTACTCTCATGTAAATGCAGCGGATGGCTTGTCAGGCCTGTGCTCAGTTCTCAAGATGTGGCTGTGCTAATTCTGATTAAAGGCTAAATTCTTTGCCTTTTCAAAGACTGCCTTGAACAGAAAAGAAACTGAAGTTAGAAACACTTGAGCATTCCAATTCCTGAAGGACATTGCTGCTTGCAGCAGTGTTTTTTCAATGGAGGTCCACAGATTGATGAGATTTTAAAGGATTATTTCTGAAACTGAGATGAAAAGTATTTTCAACTAAGCAAAGTGTGTTGACAGCAGGCTCAAGTTTGGTCTAGAAAGCTCTGCACTACTCCCAGGAAACCATGGGAGTCTGGAACGACCTGGACACCACTGGATTCCAGTCCAGTCCCAGAGCTTGGACCATCTCCTGCCCCATGTCTGAAATCAGCATAATCCTCTTCAACCCTGTAATTTTCAGTTTAATTTCCAGGATTTTGCATCTACTCATGTTGTCAGTAAGATTTTGACAAAAAGTGGTGTTTTTCTTACCTTCCCACACTGGCGTGAGGAGAGTACAATCAACTTCTTTACAATCTCCAGTAACTCACTGAGTGGTTCTAGCTCCCACAAAGACTGTTCTGGCACCCACAGCACTGAGCTTTCATATCACCAATCTGACAACATCTTTTCTTCTAATTCTTCCCCAGTTTCCTTCCAACATCACTGTATGCATGTATACACATGCTCCTGAAATTAGGAAAGCTTAAGTATATTTGTCAGTTTTCTTGTCCTGTCTTTACCACAGGGCATATTGGGTCAACAGTTATCTTTATGTGAAGTTTTCAGATTAAATAATTTTTCTCTCAATATGAAGGAATGAGAATATTCCAGATTTTGCCAGATTTTTGCTTAGGAGTCAAGATCCCAGGACAAAATGCCTGATTCAAACTCTTTTCTTCTAAAAATGAATTTTTCAGCCCTTGACATCTGATGAAAAATTTGTGTTTTCAGCTTTCCATTCTGAAGCAAGTTGAAAATAATTTCACAGTTTCAAAATTTCCAGCAAAATGGATATTCTATTTTCAGCACACCTCCTGTTTGAACCTGATCTTCCCATTACTGGCACCAGATTTTCAGTTGTGTCACCCCTTCGAGTCATAATTCAGTCTCAGTTTGTAAATTGGAATCTTTGTCTGAAGAGTGAATTGATGGGAGATGTTGTAAGCATATGGAAGAAGCATGTGCTTCAAAGTTAAAGTGTGGCATGCTGCAAGTTCTGAGCAAAAAATTGTCCTGTCTCACACTAGCAGATCAACACTTGCTTAATGTATACTATAAAAGCACATTGGTAAGTCTAAACTTTTTACAAATTGCTTTTAAATTGAACCTTTAGATGAACTATGACTTAAACCGTTACCAAGCACATCATTTCATCACACAGAAAGCAGTAGTATTGCAGACAGAATCTTTATGACTTCCTATAGGACAGCAGCAGCTGAGAGCAAATCATTTAAAAGAAAGATCACCTTTTTACTTGAGTGTTTCTAGAGATAAAAAGGTACAAGAAACAGTACAAAATATACATGATGGACTGTATATGCTATAAACACTATATATCTTCTTCCTGTTGAAGTCAATGGTGAAGATTTCAACAAATTTTCATAGCATATATACTCAGGTTCCCCAGGAAAAACATCTAACCACAGACTTTAATGCCATTTCAAAATTTCAAGTTTCATTATATCCTCAGACCTTTACTCTATGTGCAAGGTCTGGAAACATCACTTTCTGTTAGGACAGTTCTGTGTTTACAAAAAGAATTACCTTTCTGAACATAATTTGCTTTTGCTAGCAAACAAAGCAAGACAGAATAAAAACCTCTCATTGACAACAGCTTTATAAGATTTTTTATATATATATATATATTTATTTTTTTTTCTGCAAAGGAATGCCAGTACCAAACTTCAAGTTTTCTTTATTTTTTTTTCAGGCAAAAATCTCCCCAAATTTTTAAAAGCAAGTGATTAGTTTTTCAAAATTCATTAGTGTATAATAGTTGCTATTTCCAAGAAAGCAGCACAAAACAGTAGCAGTCTGACAGTGATACTAATTGTATTATGACAATTATCTACATCCCAAAGTGAGAGAAACCCCAGTCCAAAGAACACAAAGAATAGAAGCTCTTAGTAGGCCCTTAAGGTCATAATTACAAGATCATAATTACTATCTGAGTATCTGAGTACCCCAAGACTTCTCTCACTTACTTTAATATTTTATTAATTTTTTTTTTTGCCTCTTTGCTTTCTGCTACAGACTAATTTACAGAATTCTTCTACAGACTTCAGGCCTAAATCTTGAGAGATGATTAATTCTTATCATTCACTGCACTCACTGAAATCTGTGGACACCTGAAGTCACTCATGAACTATCGCTTACAAAAGAAAACCTGATATGAATATAATAAAAAACAGCTTTGAGATTTCTCATGGATTCTGGAGAATTCTGTGATGGATCACCACACTGTTCTATGAAGACACATATAAACTTTAAGAAGGGGAGGATAATGATAATGACTCTCTCTTTAGGTGGAGTCAGCACTACAATCCAGAAGACAGACTATGCTTTTTCTACATGGGTATCCTTGGCAGCACATCCACGTACCCTCAGACAATGTACCCAAAATCTATGTCCAGTTATGAGAACAGAAAAAACGAATTAAATTTTTTTTCTTATGCAGAGAAGTGACTACAGCTAAAAAAGTCATTAATCCGAAATTAAATGCAGCTGAGTAAATAACATTCCTATTCTCTCTTCTTCCAAGTAAAGAACGCCTCCTATAATAACCTGTGTCTCTGAGATAAATGAATGCATTGAAGCTCTTAACTACTCTTTGATGGACTACAAATGGACACAATGCAGGACAATATTTGAACAGTAATGATTTGTCCTTTTTTCTTCAAGTGTAAGCTGATGGCAAAGGCTTCAGGACCATAGATTAAATAGCTGAAGGGGTCGTGAATCTTAATAGCTTCTAAATCAGAGAGATCTGCAACTTACATGCTCTGACTGGAATGTGTGTGGAATGTATAAATATTAATAGGTCTGGCAAGGGCTCTGCAGACAAGCTGTCTAAAATTTCACAGTGGGAAGACTAGAGATTGAGGCTCCTGTGTACAGATCAGCTGAGAAGCTCCTACCTGAAAATGAACTGTCAGCATGGGTGTAAATACCATTTTCCTGAAGTGATATTTAACATTCTGAGCTGCCCTGGTAACTGTATATAGAGGCACTGTATGCTCTGGTGTCTAATGGCACAAGGCTATTTAATATGATGACCATGCATCCTAGGCCAAGTGCCAGTGCTGGGGAAAGAATATTGTGCCATGTGTTTGAAGCTTGCTCTGATGATTATTCTGCTAAGCCAACTTGCTCATAGGAACCATTATGAAGTTCATTGCTGTGACTGCATTAGAATAGAAAATCAAAACTTTGAAGTACAGCTCAAAGAAGTTAAGATTTCAAAAGTAAATGGCAGAAGTAAAATTGTTCACCTGATTTTTATCTTTGCCTGGTCATATGGACAATAATTGCAAAAATAATTAACTCTCATGACACAGATGGAAACTGGGGCCTTTCTTGTCATAAAGCAAAATATTTCTTTGAGGTTTTCCCATTTCCATACAACACAGATATCATTTTTGTGATTAAAATTACTCTATTTCATTGCTATACATTGCTGTATATGACTCTACTTGAAAGTCATGAAAATTGTACATGAGATTAAGGCCAGGGTCCATAAAATATGTGGAGCATGGATAAGATTCTGAACCACACTAGGATCAATAAGATGTGTTGTGGTTGTTTTGTTTTGTTTTGTTTTGTCTTAATTTTTTGTGTTTCTTACTTTAAATTGTATGGAATACCTCAGGTGTTTCCCAACTGTTATTGAAACACAAGAAACTAAAACAGCCTTTTTTCATTCTGTTTGATAGCATTTTCATTCTAAAATTTATGAAGAGAAAATACACACATTCTGGATAAGCAAACACCTGAACTGCTAGTCATGCCTGATTCTTTTCTCAGGAGACAGGAAAAACAAAAATGTGACTTTTCTTAATAGGTTCATATGCTACGACATGTTGCTTTGTATTGAGAAAACTTTACATAAAACACCATCATTTTTTTTAAGCCATCAGATGATCCTGAGAGGTAACATAGAAACAGCTCTATGATCAAAACTGAGAACTGAAGTAGCCATTATTTGCCCTAGATTGACATGGGCATTCTACAGCAGATAGTTCTCAAGGGAATGAAGTTACTATGTCACCTGTTATTCTCCTAGCTATTGCTCCTTGATTCTTCAGTCTTCTCTTTTGTCATCAGTTTGCACAATCATTTATCATTACCTTCAGCACTTCAAATCTCCACCTTACTACTTCCTGTTTCCTGGATGCTTTTCAATTCATATTCCATTCTCCCAGTTTTGTTTTTGTTTTTTTCACGATTTCCAATTTTTGTATTTGTTCACAGGTAGAGAACAAAAGTAGCACTATTTTCACTGTTGTCAAATTGCCTCTGTCCAACTAGGAATAATGGCATTTCCATTGTGCTCAATCTCTCTGAGGTTATAAATAGGTAAAGGAAAAAATACAGCTTGTGATTTCATAAAATCATGTAGAAACATTTATATTGGAAAAGATCTTTAAGATATTGAGTCCAACTGTTAAACCAGCACTGTCAGAAAAATTAAAATCTTAACAATCAGAAACTAAGACAAAATACTTGGAAACTATGCGGAGTTATTGAATGAAGACTGAAGTCCTTTGAAGAAGTCAAGGATACATTGCATCTGAAAAGCGCTAAATTCAAAAGTTTCCAAAAGAAATCAATTATCTTTCAAGTCACAGTAGGAATCTTCCCAAAGACAACAAACAGGGATGCTCCACTAATGAAAAGATAAACAAGAACTACACAGGGAGTCTTTAAATGCTGTGAAAGCCTCTTTATTCTGAATGTAAAATATAAGAAGAGGTACAGTGCGATCATAGAAGAGGGTGAGTACCATCACCACTTCAGTCTAGTAGAATTATGTTTCAAAATGCACAAAGGAAAATTCTCACTCACAGGTCACAGACAGTGGATGCAAGTAGTCAGTCTAGATGCTCTTACTGTTAGATCTATTTTCCATGATGGGAAATGTTATGGTTATATTCCTTTCATTATTCTGTCACTTTTGCTTCTAAAATTTTTTCATCACTCAGATCTTGTTTTGCAGATACTTTTGCTTTCTTTATCTCCTGGTTTTGAACTCCTTCATTTCATTCTTGAGAGGTATTAGCATTATATGCCATTTTTCTCAGCTATTGTGAAAGATCTGTCAAGGGACAACTGAATGCATTTTAATCTAATTTAGAAAGCTGTATGCAAATGTCTGTATGCCTAGGGCTGTTTGTTGTTGGGTTTTTGTGCTTCTAGGTTTGTTTTTTTAAGGTGTGAAAATTCATACTTAAATTGAAATTTTAAAAAAAGTCTTTCTTGAACTCTTCAACTGATCTATATTTGTGTAGATAATGAATTTATCCTTCTGTGTGCATTCTCATAAGGTTATTCTTTAGCTTCTGCTTACATTAACATGTCAAGCACTTTCTCCTCAAAATGTCTTAATCTTCAAACTGAATACATTTAATGAATCAAGGATGCATGGATGGTGAAATAAAATTCAATGAATGGTCAAATCCATCAAGAAAGTACACAATTTTATTTCCATTTTAAAAGTATTTATATTTTTTCAGTGTCTGTGAAGATAGTGTCATTTGCAATCCACTGTGATTAAAAGACACAGATTATTGCAACAAACTCTTCACAGCAGAGTATATACAAGAATAAATGTTTAAACAATGTCATAAATATTTAAAGTATTCAAATTTCCATTGTTTCAACAAATTAAATTTTTCTTTATTATTTTGAGACTTCTCTTTTAACATTATGTCAGAGTTCCACTTAACTAGCTTTTCTTCAGCTTTTAATAATTTCCTCAAGATAATTGTGGGTAATTTATTAGTATTGGTTCGAAGCTTTCCTTTATCTTTTTGTGTCATAGAAAAGGAAGGGATCACAGTCTCCAGTGATGTGGCTAGTGATCTCCATGGTGGGTGTTCTCATGACTGATTTGTTTTTGACTAATGGTTGTTTAGTCCATGTACTTTACTTTATTGTAGAGAAAAGTAAGCTCCATGGGAAATAGGCATTATCTTCTGACTGGCAGACTGTAAATATTTCTTCAGGCACAAATTTGTTGTATCTTTGTTATAGGAGTAAAGAAGGAGGAAGAAGAGACACACTGATTATCCCTCAATGTGCTAAATCAAGTAGACTTGGTACCTAAGGGCTGACAATATTATTCAAATCCTCATCACCAAATCCCTTTAAATCTGTTAAATTAAGTATACATCCTCTATTTTTGGCTTCCCACTAATAGAATTCATGAGATCAAACCAATACTATATATCCATTTTATAAGGGGAAACTCAGTTTTGGGAAAACGTATTTTGAAATAACAGTTTAACTGCAGGATAGAGTTACTGTTGTTCTGAACTGAGGCAGGTCACGGGCAACACATTCATAACTCTGAACTGTTCAGGTTCAAAACCTACTTTTTATTTCAGTTTTGAAGTGTGTGTGAAGAAACTCTTGTGAATTTGACTATTCTTGCAAATATATGGGACACAGCAATGGAAATCATATGCTGATAGTATCTTTGGTGTTATGACATCTGTGTCAGTCTAAAAGAGAAGTAAATGAAGTTTCCATGATTCAAGCTTGAAATGCAACATGAAGAGCACTACAATTTCAAACATCATTAATTGTGAACTTAGATGTCCAGTTCAGACTGGTGCCCAGTCTTAATGACATATTAATCTAATGCATTTCTTCCTTTCCAAACAAACACCTTTTCAACCCTTCTCTAATTAAAATGAAGAGTATCAGCTGAGTACCATTTAAATTTCACCAGCATTTATTTGTACTAGATACAATTTCACTGAATGGCTTCCAGTGGCTGCAATTGGATTTGATTTTTCAGTTTCAGGCTTGGTTCTACATCAAAGCATTGTGTTTGTAACAGCATGTCTGTATTCAATGTCTATTGAGATTAGTTTATTTCTGCTAATGACTGTTTAGTTATCAGTAGGCTTAAGAAGAAGCATGCCTATGGAACCATCCTGTCAATAAGGAGAAAAAAATACTTCATTAAAAATGTCCTATACTTAGAAGACTCAATAATTGACACTGAAAACTGAAGTCAAATGCAATTTATAATTCAAGTCACAAAGGAGAGATAGGATTTTCTTTCGTTCAGGTGAATGTGTAATAATAAAAAGAAACTTGTTATATCGTAACAAAGAAGGGAGTTGTGTTATAGCAAGGAAAAGAGCTTCAGAAATAAAGATCCAGTTTTTCATTTGATCACACAGCTCCTTTGGACAAATAAACGTTGTTAATCCCCAAGTTCTGAATGAACCTTTTCCCCAAGTACCAGAAATCATTAGCCAGATAAAAATCTTTGCCACCCTCGTTTTATAATCTGCAATGGCATTTGTTTAAATATAAAATGATGAAATGCAATAGTCAAGTGAAAAGCTAGGCTTGAACTAGCCCAAAGGAAACAGCTAACTTTAATGAGAAGTCCTTCAATATATAAAGTAGATCTAGGTAGTGGATAAATTTTCTTTAGAAAATATAATGTCATATGAGTACTAAGAAAGAAAGTATAGAAGTTTATAATCTGTATCCTATGAGTAACTCATGATGCTTCAAGACTAGAAGCAACTGGAGTATTCAAGCTCTTCACATGAACAATAATCTGAGTCAACATAATAGAACCACTGGATATTTCTGATACGTACTTTAAAAAGGAAAAAGACTATCAATTACCTCAGTTGCCTTGTTTATAACAACAGCTACAGAGAGACATAACTGTTCTTTAGAAGGAACATGAAGCCTGTACATGTACTCACCCTCACAGTTGTCCTCACTACTGGATGTACACAAACTGCAGATGGATATTAATAATTAAAAGTGAGTGCACGTGATGCCAGCAAACAGGCACAGTAGTACATCAGAGACAGGCTTATTCTGCAGACCACAGCCATTGCTATGTCACTTAAAGTCATTACACATTTTCCCATTACATTTACTTAGAGTGTAATTCAATACAGAGAGATTATGTGGCAATTTTTTTGTTTTGGGTATTAACTTAGGCACCAAGGAAATGACTGTATTTGTAATAAAAACAAATATGTGGGACTAAAGTTAGTAGTTAGCAGTAGCTGCTGGTAGTGCACATAATTTCTTAGGCACTGTACAGAGATTGATCAAGTACTATTACCTTTCCTGGAAAGAAATAATGATAGCAAGAAAACCTGAATAAACATTTGGAATCACAACTGATTTCAGAAAGAAATCTGGCAAGTTTGTGTCAGGCTTGGGACAAGCATAGGTTTATCAATGAAAGCATTTGCAAAATTTGTTAAATAAAAAGCATATTCAAACTGACTTTGTTTTAATATCCGTTTTTCACAAAGGTAATTGTAGGAGGGCCAAAGGTTTTTAGATAATAAAAGAAAGGTTGTTTTAGAAACCTTTCACAAAAAGTGCTACTTTTCAGCCAATTTGCCTCTTTTGCTTAGAATTGCCAGATACAGAAACACTGTAACCTAGGTCTAGGTGGCCATAGCAGCCATTGAAGTGAAAAACTTTATACTATCTCTAGACTAGAATTTACACTGCTAGGTAATACTAGAAATCACAATATTTTACTGCTCTTGACTTTAGTATTTAAAAGATTAATGATCTGAATTGTTCTCCAGTGGCAGAACTGAATTTGTAGAGTGGGAGAAAGCACTGCAGAGATGCTAAAGTTCATTCTGAATTTACAATGACTTTTATTATAAAACTTGGAGTAACAGCTGGGTTCCTGAATGTGAGCAAATAGCCTGCAAATGTGAGCAAAGTGCGTGTAATGGAGTACAGCACTGGAGATTCCTTGACTAAATCAAACAAGGTGGCATAGGAAGCAGAAGTTGTATCCTGATGCAATGATGAGACCAAATAATCTCTTCTGAGCTCTGAGGTCAAATCATGGGTACAGTAATATTGGACATCAAACTGTCTGCAGTGGCTGTACTTTCTGCAGTCCTTTTTTGGGTCCTCTACCTCAGGGATTTTTACAGGGCACTGTGTTTTGCTTTGTGACCACATCTTGAGACTAACAGCAGATTGATGTCACTCTTCAGGAAAATGTCTTGTTTTTATGAAGACAGCAGAACAGGAATCTGGGACTTTGTACTTGCTTGTTAAAGAACTGATATCCACAAGCACAGCAAGATCTGTCAGATTCACCATTCCTCTGGCTTGAATAGTTCCAGTCCTTGTAAACCCAAACATCTGAAGTAGAGAGATAATTGTGACTTGCAGCTATTTTTTTTTTTTTTTATCCACCCTATGCTCAGAGCACTCTTGGTCTAACTTAAATTTTCTGGTACTTAGATTTTCCTTCATTAACTATTGGGCATGTCTCCGAATTTGTATATTTTTCTTTTGCATCCTTGCTGGGAAAGAAGAGAGTACTAATTGCCTACATTCCTTCCTAAAACCTTATACTTACTAGATCACTTTTCCCCCTAACTTCTCTCCTCGCAATTTCAGCACATCTTGTTCTTCCCTCTTACAGAACTGTAGATTTTTTCAACTGTCAGTTCTGCAGGACAAAGTTTATTTGCATAAGAAAAATGCGTTTTGACATTAATATTTAAACTTATGGTCATGCTTAGAGACCTGAATACTGACTAGCATGACTGATAATGACTTGGTTTCATATATATTCCTTTACTTGCTTTTTTCTTCTCCTCCAGCCAGTGACCCCACTGTTTTATCATGCTAACTGCCTGTAGTCAAGAGCTGGATATGCACCTTTCCTTGGCATTGCTGTTCCCTTTATAGGTGTACTGGGAAAGGATTCACAAGCTACTCCACCAGGTCTCCAATCCATGCAATGCAATATCAAGACTGACGGATGCACCAGGAGAAGTGATGTAAGAGATACCCTTTTACACACATGAATAGCCTTGCTATAATTCTTGTTTCAGACTGCCTGTAACACCTTCTGCAGATCTGTAAACTGACTGTGTGATGCTGTCTTTTATCTCCTGTTTCCTGAAGGCAGAGCTGGACCACAGATACTTTGAGGAATAATTCACCATGGAAGGTTTTCTGTTCAAGAGAAATTTAGAGGGAAGGTGTGGAAAAGAAGGAGGAGTGAGGGGGGCACTGTTCCTTAAACTAAGTAAAAATGAAATAAGGTCAGTATGTCAGTGAAACATATTCTTTAAGCTAGCTGTTTACAAAAGTGTTTATTTTAGGTCAGTTTTTCCAAGCATATTAAATGTCAAATGCAAGTTTCTGTTTAAGGAATGGTTCTTTAAAAATGGCATACTAGTTACACACAGGCAGCAGTGACATATTTAGTTTCTTTCTTGACTGAGGACCCAATAAATAAATACCCTTTCAGTATATGTGGCTTTAAACTTACTCTTATGATTAGTGTCTGTTTTAAAAGGTTGATTAAAACTATTTTATGCTAAGAAGAATTAAAACTGCATCTTGTTTTTAATGCTTAAAAAAAATAATTCAAGATTTAATTTATGACAAGATAAAATTAAAAACCATTTTATAAAAAGAAAGTAGTGCTGATATTACTGTGATCTCATGTAAAATTTCTTGCTGTGAGTAAATGAGATTACAAGATGTAGCAGAGATGATCTAATGGCTCACTGGTACTGAGAAGGTCAGGCAGCCCATGTCCCACTCTCTGCCCAGTTTTTTCTGTACTGCTCATTCCAGGCTTTACATTTATTTCTGTCTTCTTTCTCATGCCAGATCTGGCTCTCATCTGACCCATCATGATCTGATTCAGCTCACAAAATCAATAGAAAGTAAATTGCAAACTGGGGGGGGGGGGGGGGGGGGGGGGGATGAATGTTTTTTTTGGGAAATTGTGACGGTGTTGTTTTGATTTCAATTCTAATACGCAAAGACAGAACGCCCAGTACAGATATTTAAATGAAAAGT
>WTSP01020456.1:0-44927 GCA_025331215.1 Actenoides lindsayi
TGATCCTGCTCTGGCAGGGGGGTTGGACTTGATGATCTCTAGAGGTCCCTTCCAATCCCTAACATTCTATGATTCTATGACTTGGACTCATGATTCTGGCCATAAACAGTAACAGAGCAAACTGTACAAACAGGCTCAAAGAAAACCTGAAAGGCTCAAAGGTCTCTATGTGCTTCATACCTAGGAGAGGATGATAACTCAGAGTATCTCGTCAGTCTCCAGCTTATACTGGAAAACAGCACAGTGAAACCTTTGTGAAATTGTAACTATATATGTATGGAGCACCACAGAGGAACCAAGCTCATTAGTTCAGGACCAAGACCTCATAGCCTCAGAGAGGTTTCATTGCCCCCTTCAGCAGGATTCTCATGATGGCTCTCAGTGGGGACTCATTCGGGTATAGCTGTGATGAGGGCCATTACATGTATGTGAGAGAAAAGGAGAGAGAGTTCTCATATTTCTGAGACTTCATTATTTCTGCAAGCTCCAGCAAAACACATTTGGAGGCATTCTACAAGGAGTTATAAATAAAGAAAATTAAACTACCATCGACCCAATGATTACAGCCCATTTTGTGCCGTGTTTCCACTGCAAAAGCTCTCTGACTTGATAACTGGCAAAATTTGGTGATTTGAGGTGTGCACTGCTGCTGATACGAGTAATTGGCAAGGGTGGAGGGTATTATTTTAAAGAGGCTGACTCATCTGAAAGCATTTAAGGAGTAGAATTAAGCTACACGCACAAAATGAATCAACAAGCATCCGCTTTCCAATGTGTTGCCCTGGTACAGATTAAACTGGATTTTAGCTCCTCTGGAATCTGAACCAGCTCCCCTTAGAATCAAGGGAAACACTTGATTTATTATATGCCAAAGACAAAAGGGATGGGACTGTGCCCTTCCTTGGTACAGTTGTTGGCAGAGGATGGGTTTATTCCCCTACATCTTAGGAAAGCCATGCTTTTCCAACCTAGGTGATATCCATGGTCAAGGAAGGGTGATGAGAAATTCCCTCTACTGGAAAATGCTCAAGATAATTTTTTATTTATTTATTTTCCCCCAAGGACCCCTCTGCTTGGGTTCTGCTTCAGCTAAACCTTGACAGAGGCTGCAAAATAAAGCGCTACGTTTGAATTTGAACCCGGAGCCTAGTCCAAGCTCTGAGGTTTTATGCAGTACATCACCCAATGAAATTGCCTTTCCCCCCCACCCTGTTTCAATTAGAAAGAACGTTAGGTCAATCAGATAAAGCCACATTGGGAGGATTTCCTCTTTATGGCGCTCGCCTCTTCAATTATCTATAATGAACTTCCTCACAGCCCTGCAAAGCTTTTTATATGCAAACGAATCCTGTTTTGGGGCTGCTGCAATCACTGCTTGTTAATGAACTTGAAACAAGTGTTATCGGAAAGGTTACAGCACCAGTGGCGGAGGGGGACGGGATAAAGCTAGACAAGAAAGACCAGCCTGAAGAGCTGGGATTGGCCTGCAGGTAACCTAGTGGACTATCTCCAATCCCCATCCTCCAGTCCCCATCAGAGGCTTTTTTCTATTTGACAGACATCAAGCAAAACGCCCACTCTTGGGAAATGGCTGCTCAGCAGCAGATAGGGCTTTCCCCATCCTCCTGTCCACTGATTCGCTTGGACAGTGCATCCATCCATCTCAACTCCTATAGCTGGGAAGAAAAAAAAGCAAGACAATGTTTCTGAAGTCTATTCTTATGCCAGGAGGAAGTGAGGGAGCTGATGCAGAGGCCCCAGGACATGTTGGGCAGGTGAAGAAGAAGGGTCAGTGGGTGTTGAAGCCATACGGTCCCAAATGATGTTTACACATGGTATCTTCTGGTGTGATGAGAACTGGAAACTCTCACTTCTTTTTTCAGATAGCTTAGACAACCTCCTTCCCCTGCCCTCTGGGTTTTATAGGTCTAAGTCACCCAGGGTTAGATTATGCCTCAGTTTCTCATGTGGACTATCTACTTAATCCTGCAGTTAGTCTTAATGCTGGTGTGCCTTGATAGGGTAGGAGCATTGGACTCAAGGTTGAGGATGGAACACCTCTTCTATGAAGAAAGGCTGGGAGAGTTGGGGTTGTTCAGCCTGGAGAAGAGAAGGCTCCAGGGAGACCTTTTTACAGCCTTTTAATACTTAAAGGGGGCCTGGGGGAAAGATGGGGAGGGACTCTTTATTAGACACTGTAGTGATAGGATGAGGGGTAAAGGCTTCAATCTGAAAGAGGGTAGATTTTATATTAGATATCAGGAAGAAGTTCTTTACTGTGAGGGTGGTGAGACACAGGAACAGGTTTCTCAGAGAAGATGTGGATGGCTGCTCTCTGGATGCATTCAAGGCCAGGCTGGATGGGGCTTTGAGTGTCTAGTAGGTCTGGTAGGTGGTGTATGAGGTCTAGGAGGTCACCTGGTCTAGTAGGAGGTGTCCTTGCCCACGGCAGGAGATAGGAACTAGATGATCTTTGAGGTTCCTTCCAACCCAAACCATTCTGTGATTCTATGAAGGTTGGAAGGAATTTCTAGACTGTCAAGCCTTGCTCTTTTGTCAAGATAAACACTTCTGTGACACTTTAACCATTGTCTTTCCTAGTTTCCTAGGGACATTTCATCATAGGACAGGACAACTGCAAGAGAAGGGAGTGTTGGAACAGGGTGTAGCTCCTCAAGCACTCCTGGGAGTGTCTTGTGCATGATGAGGTATAAGGCAGCTTCCACTGCTCATATACTGAGCTGACTGGAGCCTCCTCATGCATCTGTTTGTTGAAGTGCTGCTCAGTACCAGGATGCCCAAGACAGCAGAGAATCACAGTGCTAAAGCTCATCCCTGCAATGCAGTACCCCATGGGCTTGCCACCTCCAATCTTTACACCATCCAGCCAGGTTAATGCGATGGCCTATTGAGCCTCAGTCCATGGTAGCACATATTAAGCTGGCCCTTGTGCCAGATTAACCCAGTCATTAACCAAATGACCACCAGACCCAAGATGCTTTACCTCCAGTGACTGTGTGCACGTGGTTCTTCTGGTTCTGGTGCTAGCCTAGGCAAAGCCAGTTGAAGTCCATCAGCAGCTGCTAAGTACCATTAGCATCATCCTGTAAGTGCAGATGAGAAATCAGGTTGCCCCAAAGGGCTCTTCAGTCTGACATCTCCACTAGGACAGACAGACTCTCCTTGGGGACCGAGGAAGGCTTCTGGACTTCACTGCAGCAATACACTGGGTGGTTACTGGATTTTCTTTCTGCCCCAGGGCATGGATTGCCTTGCACTCATAGATGCTTGATGGCTCTTTAATTCTATTCTTGGTTGGTGTAACTGCAGATGTTACACATCTAATCCATTTCTTTATCTTCCTAAGCTATTTGCTTCCGTAAAATGCTTCCACCATCTGCTCTAACAAGCTCCCAGGTTCTCATAAGCCCTAAAATTCCACTTTTGAGCTTTTCAGTCCCCTTCCCTACTTTTCAGCTCTGGATCAGTCATTTTTCTCCTGTTGTTCCTTGCCTACACCCACACATTAAGCTTGTATCTCTATGTAAATTCCCTGTCTTTGCACCAACTGGACCTGTTTTTAACATTGAGCAGGACAGGGTGAAGTGGTGTTGCTCTCTGGACTGGACAGGATGGCTGTACCATCACAGTACCACCGTGCTCTACAGAGAGCAGGCAGTGTGCCAAATACAGTGCAGAGAAGAAGAAAAGAGGGTACAGGTTTTTTCTTGGCATCTAGGAGTTGAAAAGTCTTAAAAGAGGTGACAGGCAAGCACTCAAAAATGACCAAGGCAGTGGGATCAAACATAGCATGCTTATGTTTTGTAGCCTGTTGCAGTAGCTTTTTAAGGGATTCCATTTTATATCAGAATGCCTTGGATTAGCCAGAGGAACGCTGCAGTAATTTCCTAAAGAGCTGATAGCTTCCTAGAATACAGGAATTTGACAGCTTGCAGTTGCCTGATTGTTCTGTGAAGCAGCAGCAGCGCATTGTTGCTCCACCTAAAGCTGCGCAAACGAATGAGACTTTCAAGAGAACCTTCTGCATTGCAGCTCTGGGTGCCCAGACCTCTACCTGGGTGAGGGACCCACCCAAGAGGTACTGGATTTAGCAACATCCACTCCTCATTGCTCCACTTGTGAAACGGTGCCGAGCCTTTCCAAGGGATCTCCGTGTGCTGTGTAGCTGCTGTTTCTGGGGAGCTGGATCCATCTGTAATAAATATTCTCTCTCCTAAGCCAAAACAAACTCTCTTTTTAAGAGCCCAGACTCTGCAGTGTACAACGTGTCTTGCTGGAGTAAGTTGGAGCTGTTCCTCTTGTACAATGGTGCATTGGCTGTTGAGGAGGCAAGGAAATATGCTGAGTTTTGCTTTATTCTCTTCTCATGTCATGGCACTGTGACTGGGTTGAGTCCCTGGAAGGCAAAATGATTGCTTTCCCACCTCCTGATTAAAGAGCAGGTATGAAAAAGCACCAGGGGGAGCTTCCTTGGGTCCTGAAGGTTGAAAGTCTGTAGCACGAAGAAGGGAGATAGGAAAGGATGGTCTGTAAAAGAAATCCTTCCTCACCTGTTTATCTCAGTCTTCCCAGTAATCCTCCTTGAATACCCTTGTAACAGGCTGAGGTCCAGGGAGAGATGAAAGGGCTTTATAGTTTGTTGAAGTGGAGTGTTAAGGGAGAAGGTTGAGAAGCATAAGACAACTCGAGCTGGGGCTGGGAAACCCACGTGCTGACTTGATGCTATGTTTTCTCTCTCCTTAGGACTGTCCCCAGCTGCTGCAGGCAGAGAAGATCCTGGTGCCAGTGGAAGTGATCAAGCCCATCACGTTGAAGGCCAAGAACCTGCCCCAGCCACAGTCGGGCCAGCGAGGCTATGAGTGCATCTTGAACATCCAGGGCAATGAGCAACGGGTGCCAGCCTTGAGGTTCAACAGCTCCAGCGTGCAATGCCAAAACACTTCGGTGAGCAAGCCTTGCGTGCTCGGGAGAGATGCAGGGGCCAAAGAGGACCAGGAGTGGCTACAGCACAGTCCCAATGGGATCCGGGCTGTGTTGCAGCCCTTTTTACCTTACTGTCTACCCAATTCCAGCCACAGTCAAGGAAAGGCTGGTTGGTAGCTTGAAAACTGCCCTTTCTGCTCTTCAGGCTGATGGGTGTCACCACACGGTAGTTGCTTCTGCACTTGGAGCCCAGCATTTGGCTGTGCTGGAGCACTTTCACCATGACCCATAGGCATTATTATCAGCTTAACCCACCCATATCCTCACAGTGCTACATCCTTATGTGCATTCAGAAGGGATTCCTTCCTGACAGGTGTTCACGTCGACACCAATAGTTAAGGTGATTATGTAGGGTTTTGGTGATGGGACATAGGAAACCCCATCTAAACAGCCTGGCAGATGTCAGCAGGTAATAGGTCAAAAGAAGGATGGGATGCTGAAGGCTTGAGTCAAACCTTTCTCTAGCCACTGACTCACCGCATGACCTTTCGTCACTCTCTTTACCTCTACCCACCTCTGCTTCCCCAGCTGCAGTGCGGGACCAATAACCCCTTTCTCAGGGAGCCAGTGTGAGTCATGACAGCGTTGTTGCAAGCACTGGCATCTGCCAGGAGCTGTGCATATGTGCACCGGTGGTCTCTGCTTTTCCGGAGGTTTCTCCACGAGATTCGTGTCTCCAAGACACGCGCCTGAGTCATTCTCCTTGCTGTTACCATGAGATGATTTATTAGTCAAAGAGCTAATTACATCCTTTAGCCACTTCACCACAACTCTGCCACTCCACGCCGGGCAGCGCTTGTTAGAAGCCGTCACAACATATTCCACTGCATTAAGCAGCGTGCTGAAGATCAGAGGCAGTTCACACGTTTTACGATCTGTTGCAAACAAGCAACTTCCCAAGGACACTCTGGTTCTCGCTTCTTCATCCCCCCCACCCTCCCCCTGATTTTCATTACTGGGAGCGTTCAGGGTTGAGGTTTCACACAAGTGGATGGCTTCCAAAATGAAGAAGGCATTGGGCTTTCTAAAAGGCTTCTCGACTTGTTTGGGTTTGGTTTTTTAATGGTGAAAGCCTGTGGCTAAAAGGGTATTATATAGACCTAGGCAGAGTCTACAGATCTGTCCAAAGAGCCTTAGCAGGGAAGACGGCAGCCACCCTTTGGAGTTAGGAATACTCTTGGCACATGTAAGCATCACCATGAATTGTCTCGGGATGACTTTAAGCACAGTTGGGCTGAGATGAGCACTGACTGTTCCTGTTGTCCTGGAAGGCCCCTCTCAGTGTCTGAGCCAATAAATGAACCTGTTCTTAAGAGGTGATGATTACTGTTCCCATAGTGCCTGCATGCTCCAAGAAGTTGCTAGAGCCTGGGGCCAGAGAAGTGGGCTTCGATGAGTCCCCAGATGCATTTGCTTATGGGATGCCTGAGTGCTGTGACAGCACCAGCCTGATTTTAATGTTTGTTTTCATGCCAGGACACTCAAGGCTATTCCTGAGCTGTGCAGGGTGGCAGAGCTGAGTCTCAGGCTAATGCCAAGACACTCCATGACCTTGCTGCTGGGTCATGTCTGTAGGACATCTGCCCCGTGTTTGCTGGGGGCTCAGGTAGACCTCTCCTCCAGGGAGAGAGGCTTATTTTGGAATAAATGCAACTGCCTTTCTCCTTTCCTTCCTTTCTCACTTCCTTTCTCTCTTTCTCTCGCTCTTTCTTTCCCTCCCTCTTTCGCTCTTTCTTTCTCTCTTTCTCTTTCTTTCTCTCTTTCTTTCTCTCTTTCTTTCTCTCTTTCTTTCTCTCTTTCTTTCTCTCTTTCTTTCTCTCTTTCTTTCTCTTTTTCTTTCTCTCTTTCTTTCTCTCTTTCTCTTTTCCTCCCTTTTCTTTTGAAGGCACCTTGACTCTCTGACTTCGGGGGTTTTGTTTTGTTTTTCTTAGAAATGTTATTTCATGGTTGCTTTGAATTTGCCAGGCACTGAAAGGAAAGGAAGATGTGGAAGGGAGACCCAGAGAAAGGAAAGAAACATTCACACAGATACAAAAAGGAACGAGAGAACCCCCGGCTCTGTTAGAGCAGGTGGCAGGGAGTGCAGACAATAAGGAAGGAGTGCTGTAGATATGTCTCCATCATGATTATTTCCCTTCCAGCCAGAATTAGCATTCAGACTGGAGTCACTGCGACACAATGAGCCTCTGCTCCAAGGGTCACCTGGCTTTAGAAACAGCCGTATGAGCTTGTTTGCAAATTGAATCAACCCCCTTTGACAGAGCTTTTTACTCAGCACAGTCGCTGGATCAGACACTGAATGTAGCACCTGCATTGCAGGCTTGGAGAAGGTCCAAAGGAGGGTGGGAGGATGTGTTGTGATGGTGCGTCCCTGAAGGGATGCTATCCTGCCAGCAGATCTTTCTGTTGGTGATGCATGCTAGACTAAGCAATCATTCTTGGCTTGTTTTCCTTCATAAGCCTCAAGATCTATCCCCTCCCATCATACGCTAGGCACTGACGAGCTCAAATTCAGCTCTTGCAGAATAACTTGTGCAAAATGCAGAATTTTTCCTGCTTTCACACAGGATACAATCAGGAAAAAGCCTTAAATCTTGCTCTCAACTGCCTGGCCCCTCAGGATTTATACCAGGGACCACAACCATCTTAAGCAGGTGCTTTTTTAAGTGGTTCCAACTTCAGTTAAAAGATGCTATAAGGACACCTAGGTGGGACCAGCCTATCTGACAGTGTATCAGTAATGTCATGTCCAGAACTGATGGTGCCTAGATGCTCGGTCCAGTCTGTAGCTGGCTCTGTCTTTCCCCTTGTCTTTCCTGGAGATATTTCATTTGATAACAGCAATAAGTCACTGCAGGCAGCACGCTTCGGGACAATTATTGTTCTTGTCAAGTGGTTTGAGACTCTCAGCTCTGGGCTTTGTCCTCTATCACACCACCCAAGGCACGCAATTATCACTCGGAGAGACCCTGCCTGCCATTCCTTATTGTGCTTATGATAGCTCTGCCGACAGTCTGGACACAGAGTGATGGGAGGAAATGAAAAGGAGAAGAGCTAAGGAGGCATATAAATAAGTAAGCAAATACATCAGCAGGAATGGCTGAAATTGCTAGATCTATTAGGGCAGAGGCCAATCTCCCCAGTGGGAGCCCCAGTACTTGCAATCGGCCCATTGTTAGCAGCCTTTGGCAGGAGGAACAGGGAGATGGGGTCAGAGATGACCCACCTGACCATGCCATGATCATTGTCATTACTTGCTTCAATAACTAAGCCCACATTCTTGTTTGGTGTGAGCCTGGCCTTGGCACACACAGGCAGCACACACGGATTTCTAGCAGCAAAACCCCTGCTGATAGTTTTCCTCGAGTCCGTCACAAGTCTGTGTGTCATGAAGCCCAAGGTAGTACAGCTCAAAATGCTGTGTAACTTAGGGGTATGAAAAGCAAATATCTTGTATTTGTCACATCATTGCACTTGAGCAGAGAGATGTCAGCGGCATTTGACTCTGTGGTGTGGCTCACCCAGTGGAGGGAGTGATTAAAAACAAACCACACCAAGAAACAGAGCTGGGAAAATACAAGGAGCTATTCACAGAAATCATGGGAAAACACACTTATGGGTAGACACAAAGGAAAACCAGCACAGGACTGTGAGTTCTACATCCACTTCACAATTATTTTGATGCATTATTATTATGTATCTTCACTCAAATATCACAGAGAAACCCCAATCATGAGGTGGGGTTTATTGTTCCGGGCGAAATCCAGACATAAAAATTCAGTCCCAGCTCTGGGAAACAAAGAGTCCAAGGACATGGGATGACTGTGGGCAAGAAGTTTTCTGCCTGCAGTTTATGGCTGGAAAAATGAGGCAAAGAGGGATTAAATGGTTTGCACAGCATCATGCAAGGAGCTGGTGGCAGAGCCAGGTACAGGAGTCAAACCCCAGGCCTGAGCTCTAATCACAAAAGCAGTGTCAGGGAAAACAGGCTAACACTAAAATACTGCTAAAATGCTGTTTCTCTGCAGATGTTTCTCCACTATTGGACATGGTTGAGGTACAAATGAGAAACATCATGCAATCAGTCTTGGTTTGTCATCCTAAGTGAGCCCAAGCCAAAGTATCAAAGGGCTTTATTGGGTGATGCAGGATGCAGCGAGAGGTCAAAATGGCTATGGATCTGCTCCGGGGCCCCCAGTGTAAGAAAGTCATGGACCTTCTTGAGCAGGTCCAGAGAAGGGTGAGAAAGATGATCAGAGGCCTGGAGCATCTTCCATATAAGGACAGGATGAAAGAGTTGTGGTTCAGGGTGGAGAAGAGAAGGCTCCAGGGAGGCCTTACAGCAGCTTTCAAGTATTTAAAGGGAGGCTACAGGAAAGATGGGAAGGACTCCTTATCAGGGAGTGCAGTGGTAGGACAAGGGGTAATGGCTTTAAACTGAAAGGAGATTTAAGTTATATATTAGGAAGAAATTCTTCATCATGAGGATGGTGACACACTGGAACAGGTTGCCCAAAGAAGTTGTGGATGCTCCATCCCTTTAAGTGTTCAAGGCCAGGTTGTCTGAGGCTCTGAGCACCCTGCTCTAGCGGGAGGTGTCTCTGCCCATGGCAGGAGGGAATGAGATGATCTTTAAGGTCCCTTCCAACCCAACCCATTCTATGATTTGCAGACGTTATGGCTCAGAGGTCTGTGAAGCTAAGATACTCTAATGCAGGGTGCCCTTAATAACAGGATGCCCCAAAGAGCCAGGAATTTGCAGATTTCTGAAATGCAAAGTATATTTCCGTGAAGGCAGCTCTGTTTATGTAGCTGTTGTAGAACTGATCATTGTGGTTTTGCAGCCATCCTCTTGGTCCAAGGATAGTGAACTTCTGTGAGATACGCAGTCAATGTGTTTAAAGTAGCTTGCAATGTATTAAAATAACAACATGGCAAAACGGTAAAGTGATGTGATGGGCTCAGCCTGTTTGATACTGGTGAAGAGTTTATGAGACAAAGAGTTGGTACCTGAGAGTTCAAAACACGCTGTGTTGTTCCTGTGAATTATAACAGCTCCTTCTAGCAGCTTTTTGGCATTTCCTGATGAGAGCCAGCCTGCTTTTCTGGAAGGGCAGTCTCTCTTTCTCAGTTTGAGCCTCTAAATTGCCTGTAATTTTCTGCTTTGATTTGATTTGCATGGTAGGAATCCAGATTCAGTGGGCTTAGGGGTCAGATTTTCATCTTTTGAGCAGCTTTGCCTGTGCTGGAGTTAAGTTGTGCAAGGCACCATACAAGCCCTAATGGTATGAATGCTCTTAACGGGAGTATCTGGGAAGCTCTGCCATCCTGGAGATCGATACACCATCCATTTTTACTTCTCTGAAGCATATTTCCATCTTATTGTTACAGCTGAGCGAATCCTTTTCAAAGACTCCTGTTGAGTTCAGTGGGCTTTGAACAGAGGTCACAATGAGTTAGCAGCTCCTGTGGTCCGAAGAGGACGGAGCATTTACTGGCTGTTACTTTGCAGATCGCTCTGTTTCGCTGCTTCGAAGCCCGTGAGCTGCCTGAGTGGGCAGGGCACAGCAGCGGGACCATCCTCATTCCAGCTCCCAGATGGCTTTATCCTTGGAGCTCTTCCATGGGGATCTTGATGTTTATTCCCTCGCAGCCGTTGCCAGTTCTGGATCAAGTCTGCTGAGTTAACAAGTCTAATATGTGTTTGCCCCCAGTGCAGCAGACAGAGAAGATCTAAAATCCCAGCTGGGCTTCTGCTGCTGGCACTCGGATCCTCAGTGGGATGAAAGGCTCTGGGGGAATCCAGCTGCTGGTCCCTTGGCAGCCCTGTCTGGGCTCTAACAGCTAAATCCCAACACACGCAGAGGAGGCTCTGCAGGGGCAGAAAGCAGCACTTTCTCAGGCACCTGTAGACTCAGCTGTTGACTTAGGGGTACCTAGTGGTTCTGTATCTGTGCTCTGTCCCATTCGCAGTCAGCACCTGCATAGCACTGTGCAAAGCAGGAGTTTGCAAAGCTCCTGAGTGGCAGAAGATTAATTATTCCCTACTTTTTAGGTGCTCTCCTTCACGCTCCTGTCTCCCCATCCTTGCTCCGAGCTCCAAAAAGCTGTGAAAAGCCAGTGTTGTGAGTCCAAGCAGCTCTGCATCAGCTTGCATCTTGCTAGCAGTGACACCAAGAAGTGTCATATAAATGCTAATACTGAAAGAGACTGGAGGGTAGAGCCCTGTTGCAAAGGACTCCGCTAACCTGCAGCTGCTCTTTACTTCCATGGTAACCACATTTATACCCACAAATACCCTACAACTAGATCGCAATCACAGGGTCTTGCAGATTAGCGGCTAATCGTGTTTAGTTTGTCCAAAGAGGAAATTACCATGCGACTGACACTCACTCTGCTGTAATGGGCAGAAATCACCATATATGATTTACTTTGCAATTACGTGACAATTAATGGATACAGAAAATCCTGCCTCTAAAGGCTCAGAGCTTTGGCACCCCCGTAGAAAATCACACCGAGATTTTAAGTGATGGGGGACTTTTTGGTCGTCTCTAAGACAGTATCAACCAAACTGGACAACTTCTTGAATTATATTTAACCTTGTAGTGGGGAAAAAGTCTTTTTCTTTATCCCAAGCACAAATACAGGTTGGGTGATAACTAGATTGAGAGCAGCCTTGAGGACAACTTGGGGATACTGGTAGATGAAAAACCGACTATGAGGTGGCTCCATGCGCTGGCACCCAGCAGCCACTGGCACCCTGGGCTGCACCCCCAGCAGCGTGGGCAGCAGGGGTGGGGGGGGGCGGGGATCCTGCCCCTCTGCTCTCAGGGCTCTGGGAAGAGAGACCCTCCTGCAGTGCTGGGGCCAGCTCGGGAGTCCTCGGCACAGAGGAGGCCATAAAAATGACCCAAAGGTTGAAACCCCTCTTCTATGAGGACAGGCTGAGGGAGTTGGGGTTGTTCAACCTGGAGAAGAGAAGGCTTCAGGGAAACCTTATTGCAGCCTTCCAGTATCTGAAGGGGGCCCACAGGAAAGATATGGAGGGATTTTTTTATCAGGGAGGGTAGTGATAGGTTGAGGGGTAATGGCTTTAAACTGAAAGAGGGGAGATTTAGATTAGTTTTTAGGAAGAAATTATTTACTTACACAGGTACAGGTTGCCCGGAGAAGCTGTGGATGCTCCATCCCTTGAAGTGTTCAAGACCAGGTTGGACAGGGCTCTGAGCAATCTGATTTAGTGGGAAGTGTCCCTGCCCATGTCAGGGGATTGGAACTAGATGATTTTTGGGGTCCCTTCCAATCCCAACCATTCTATGATTCTGTGATAAGTGGGAGTTTGTCCCACTACAGATCCCAGAGCAGTGGGAGATTCATGATCTCAGGAGGGTAAATCCCTATGTGCACTGTGGTCAGTAGTAGTAGCAGACATAAAAAGTCTCTCCCCTTCTTGCCGTGTTCCCACTCTCTCCTTTAAGCAATCATCTCATCCCATTATGGGGCTTTTTGCCTTTTGGAGAAGTATTGGATGGAAGCTGTTGGTGGAAATGGGCAGTGGGACCTGACAGGCAACTGGGTGAACCCTGTGTGAACTGGCTTATGACAAACCTAAAGCTAGCTGAAGAAGTACACTAAGCACCATGTGTCAGAGAGACCATGTGGAGAGGTCCTCGGGAGATCAGCTTCCATTTCCTTTGTTAAGGACAGTCCTGTGACAAGTGTTTGTTTAAGTCTGTCCAGCTCTCTCACAAGATTTCCATGGCTTGTATTAAGAACATAGTTGCTGGAAACTAAATACCCTCTACTCCAGCTGAAGCCTTTCTGGTTCTGAGGATGGAAAAATAATTGCCTCCTGGGGCTTATGTATGTAACAAACTCTATCTAGTACATCCCCAAATGAGATTTGCTCAGGTTTTTTGGCAGTAATATGGCATTGTTGATTCACAATCTGTTTGTGATCTTCAGTAGTCCCCAGACCCTTTCCTGCAGCGCTGGCCAGCCACTCCAATTTCATATTTGTTTGCATTGATTTCTCCTACTGAAGAATATTCGGTACTTTGCCTGTATTGAATTTCACTTTGTTGATTTTGGCCCAGTTCTACAACTTGTCGAGTTTGTTTTGAATTCTTAACCCTGCTTTTGAATATTCTTGCACCCCCTCCCAGATCAGTGTCATTCATTAAATCTGTAGTCTATCGTCCAAGTCGGTAGTGAATAATGCCAGACCCAGGACAATATCCCATTTAAAACACCCTCCCAGCCTGATACTCAATTATTTGACTTCCTTTTTTATTGTTATATTTATATTCTTTTTGACAGCTTTTACATATACCTTATGGTGGCTTCTTTTAGATCATATTTCCCTAGTTTGTTTATGGGAATCTCCTGTAGGACAGTAGCAAATACTCTACTGAAATCAAGATAAATCACATCTGCTGCCTCCCCTTTATCCACAAAGCCATTAAGCCTGTCAAAAAAGGAAATTAGATTGGGTTGACACAATTTGTTCTTGACAAATCTATGCTGGCTGATTTTTATCACCTTATCATCTTGCAGGTGCTTATAAATTGATTGTTTAATAATTTGATGTACTTTCTTTCTGGGAAGCCAAGTTAGGCTGACAGGTCTATAATTACATAGAACCTCCATTTCCCCCTTTTTAAGGTATTTTCTTGACATGTCTGTTCCCTGCTTTCTGAGACCTCGCCTTCCAAGAGTTCTTCAAGGTATCACTTGTGTAGATAACCTTCCTATGTGCATCTGTGGAGTGCACAGCAGAGGTATATTTGGATCGTTGACCCACAGTGCATAACATACACCTTAGAGGTGCATCCAAGAGTTGGCAAAATGTTCTTCAGAGCTGTGCTCAGCACCTGGAAGGTAGATTTCCAAGATAAGCCTCATCACAAGCAAATATGCTTAAATCATGGAATAGCTACCGAATGGCTAAGTCGGCTACTGAGAGGAGCTCTGTTGAGAACCACAACTTTGAGAGCATCCCGTGACTTTCTGGCAGTGAATGGTGATTAGGGAGGTAGCTGACAGCTCTGTTTTTCTCCTTCATAAGTTGCAGCACCATCTCTCACCTCATCCCATTCCCTCCCCACCTCCGGGCACCATGTCAGTCGGGGTTTGGTGGGTTGCATTTTTTTGGTTTCTTTTTTTTCCTTTCCCACTTCTAGTACTCGTATGAAGGGATGGAGATTAACAGCCTGCCGGTAGAGCTGACGGTTGTGTGGAACGGGAATTTCAACATTGACAACCCAGCACAGAACAAAGGTAAAGAGTTATTTCAACTTGTCCTTGGAAGCGGTAACCTTAGCAACGGGCCGCATCGCTCCCTACCCTTAACAAAGCTGCCACCATCTCCCCGTGCTGGCTGGTGCAGACTTGTTCTCTGCACTCTGCAAATTACCAATTTTTTTGTGTGTGTGCTTTGTGTCCCCCACCCCCTCCACTCGCTTTTCTCTTTGCACCTGAGAAACACGACTCTCCCTCCCACTTGTGTTGCTTTCCCTCTTCCTTCATCATCTTTGCCTCCCGCTTCTCCCCACATTTTTTGCCTCTGGTGTTAGTGCCCCTCCTTCTCCAGCTTTCTCCCCCTTCTTTATTTCCCCTGCAGTGATGCTTTTCAAGTTAACATGCCAGGAGATCGGGCACTCTCTGCTCAGAGGCAAGGTAGTAATGAGTAGGGGAAGGGAGAGGGGGGGGAGAAAGGCTGCAGCTCGCCGTGGGAAAAGTCTGAACAAAATCAAATGATAATGGCAAAGGACAGAAAACCACCTCCTGCCCAGAGCCTGGCTCTGCTTATCTCCACCGATGGCACAGGACTGATGTGCTCCTCACAGAGGGATATTGCACATCCAGCCATGACCCCGAGGCAGGCATTTTTGCTGGAGATGGATGGTACATTCACATCTTTTGCCTTCTCGTTCATTACAAGAAGGCCTTTTTCAGGCATCTCTCCTCTCTCAGCTCCTCTGCATTTACAGCTCAGACCTGCAGACTCTCTCCTTCTCACATCACCAGCTCTCAAATGTTTCTCCCTCCCTTGCTTTACCTTCTCTTTTCTTGGACATTTTCCACATCTGCTCCCACGCCATCTCTCCCCATCAGGTACTCCCATGTCCCTCTCACACCATTTGACACCAACCCTCATGCTGAGGGGTGCTGGGTGAGGTTTTCACCAACACCACACTGAAGGAAGAGAGCAATACAGATGGCAGCTCTTCTCCCCAGGGCATGACCCCTTCCTGTGTTTCTCCCCCTACATCCACTTCTGTGATGTCTTTCTCCCCTGGCTTGAATAACCAGTGAGTTTGAACAGTCAGTCTGAATGCAGAACGTTCTGCACTGTCCTCTCCAAAATAGTGGCTCTCAAAGGTTACATCCACACAGTGAACACAACAGGCTGAAGACCTTTGGCATCCATCAGTGTGGCACATCCCACCTTCACACTGCCAACCTGTCTCCATGCTGACGCTGTCTGCCCTCTCTCCTGCTTTCCAAGATGTGCCAAGGCATTGCCAGGACAGTGCTAACCTTCCTGGGTCCAAATGGTGCCATGGACTGAGTGAGGCTTTTACAGCATGACCTGGAGGTCAGGGTTTGGGCACTTGCCCCAGTCCTGCTTAATTTTCTGCTACCATTATATCCTGAGTGTTCCTCATGCAACGCAGTTTACACCAAGAGTGTCAACCCTATTTTGGGCAGTACTGAGCTGCCCTAGGTGATGTAGGAGTAAACTCACTCTCACGATCATGATGATTGTGTCTTTAGGCATGTCTGTGCTGGTAGCATAAACCAGACCAGGGGATGAACTCAAGAAACGTCTGTGGTGCTTAGTCTTTAGTGCAGTCCCTTACAAGTTCTTAGGTCATTCAAACCCAAAAGGTTATGAGCAATGACTAGGAAAAATAAGGGAAGTGGCACTGGCTGGTGGCTGTTCCAAATGAGTAGCCTGGATGATACCATCATGTTTTGGGTCAGGAGGAGAGCTTAGGCATACACACATGGATATACCACATGAAGGCATACCAGGTGCTCTCAAGGACAAAGAGAGCTTTATTTATTAGCATAAATGTAATGGCTACAGGCAAACACAAAACCCTGGCAGGGCTTTGGACAGTGCTGCAAACAAGCAGACCTTCTTCTCTGGAAAACCAAGAGGGACAGGCATAGGTAGGATTAGACCCAGCGCCTTTCTACACGTGGTTGCAACCAAGATGCCACTTCTTTCATAGCCAGCATCGCCTGGGCTATGGGTTGGTAGGCTGGAAGGCTAAACTAAACCAAGACCACTGAAGTACCTGCCGAGATGCTTACTGATAACATTCCAAGAGCAGCTCAGCAGATTTGAGGAAACCTAACAGAAAATTAAGGAAAGGGCCATGTCCCTCAGCAGCCCAAGATGGAGCCAAGCATTAATCATCACTGTCTGTATTAGAGGAGGATCAACTTTTTTACTTCAACGTGTAAAGCAGCCTGAATTTCTGGAGCAGAAGGGGGAAAGGCTGAGGGATCCCTGGGTTCAGTCTCACAGTGAACCATTTTGGATTTACTGTTATCCCTTAGGAACGCTGTTCAGTGGGAAATCCAAGTGACATCACCTTAGCACCCAGTTCTGCGTAGTTTCACACCAGGCAAATCCTCAAGTTTAAGTTGTGGGTAGAGCAAGCCTAGAAAATCATTTTAGGATGAAGAGTTGAGGCTGAGACTGGTTATTGGTGGCACTGTATGACTCTGAAAAAGGAAGGGACTTGAGACCAAGTCACTGTCAAAAGCACCTTTCCCTCTCATCTTCCTGCTTGCAGCCCATCACCCTCCTGAGGACAGCATCCTTCCTTCTGCTCCCAGCTTCCACAAATACCTTGCACAGGGGATGAACTCTGACAAGTGCAGTTTTACTTCAAGAAAGTTGTAAACGCTTTTTGCCCCTTTATTCCCCCCCGCCTTGGAGAAGTCCTATCCTGCCCCTGGGACGAGCAGCCCAGAACACCTTACCTTCTCTAGTTCCTCATTCTGTTTTTTAACATCCCACCGCTTTCCCATGCCCTCTTCATCTCTCAGGTCCTCTTTGTTTTCCTGTCCCTCCAGTTCACCTGTACAAGTGCGGGGCCATGCGGGACAGCTGCGGACTCTGCCTGAAAGCCGACCCGGACTTTGAATGCGGCTGGTGCGAGGGGCAGAACCAGTGCACGCTGAAGCAGCACTGCCCAGCCCAGGACAGCCAGTGGCTGGAGCTGTCCAGCACCAAGGGCAAATGCACCAACCCCAAGATCACGGATGTAAGTCATGGATCTGCAAGAAGCCGGGGTATTGTCTCTCATACCCTTTCCTTGGTTTATTTTCCTGATTTGTCTTTGGGTTGGCAAGGGGAAAGTCAAGACTGAGCTCTGCTGGGTCATGCAAAGCCCCAGGCAGCCCTGGGGATGGGAGGCTATGGTGGCCTTCAAAAGTAGGCACACAACTGCAGGTGTCTACAACATAGGGGTGAACAGGATGTTAAGAGTTCCCACCATAGGCAGTGTGGGTGTGAATCAGTTGCACAAACACATTCTGCTAGTGCAATCTGAGGAACACTGGAGCATCTGACCGGCTCACACAGAGCTGGCAGATGTGATGTGAAGCCTTTAGGAGCAACTGAAGGTGAGATAAGATGCTCTGGAGCATCTCAAATGGACGGTGTGAGAGTAATCAAATGAGACCAACTGTCTCTTGAAGCAGCCTCTATCCAGCCTGGCTGAGAAGGAGATGTTGAGTGTCCCAGAGTGGTTTGAGCTTTGCTGACAGAAGGTCAAGGAAAAGGGCAGGTTGTACTTCATGCTTCCTGGCAACGTGATATGGACAAAGTCAATGTCCAGAAAATACACGACTCCACTGACACCAGCAGACACCAGCTCTTCTGTTTGCCTGGCTGACTTTGCATGGTTTTTTATGCCCCCATAGAGCAAACAAAGCCCTGCACAGTCATCAGCTTTCCCTCTTTGAAGGCTTAAGGAGGAGGCAGGATCAAGCCTGGACAAAACAAAGTTTGGAACTGTCCTATTAAGTGATAAAGAAAGAATGAGGGGAAGGCTGGGGGGAAGGAGCTGCAGCATAATGGTGCTCTTCAGAAGGTTTCCTATTGATTGTGTTGACTGGGACAAATGAAGAGATAGGGCAAAAGTACAATGAGGAGATAAGAGAATAGAAAGACCATAGAGAAAGGGAGCAGAGGAAATGAGAGAAGACAAGAGAGGTAAATGTGGCCTTCTAGTACTTAAAGGGGGCTTATAAGAAAGAAGGGGACAGACTTTTAGCAGGGCCTGTTGTGACAGAACAAGGGGTGATGGATTTAAATTATAAAAGGTAGATTTAGACTAGATCTAAGGAAGACATTTTTTACACTGAGGGTGACAAGACCCTGACCCAGTTTGCCCAGAGAGGTTGTCAATGCCCCATGCCTGGAAATATTCCAAGTGATATTGGACAAGTCTCTGAGCAACCAGCTCTAGTTGAAAATGTCCTTGCTCAGTGCAGGGGGATTGGAACTAGACGACCTTGAAAGGTCCCTTCCAACCCAAACCATGCTATGATTCTACGAAATCAGGACTGCACTCTCAAGGAATTTTTGTCTGCTATTTTAGGATGCCTTAGCCATAATGATGTACACCATTTTCAGAGTCACGGGCAGCAGGACAGGTCTGAGCCTTGATCATGAGGGTTCCATCCTTACCAACTGCTTTCTTCCTTGAGCATTTCTCAGTCACCGTGCTTTAGTTAACATGGGTACCCTTTTAGTGTAGCCAGGGCCTTATTTTGCACATAGAAAGGGGAAATGAGGCAGAGAAGATAAGGGGAAATGCAAAGGAGAAAAATCCAGCCTCCATGGTTGTGATTTAATATGATTTATGAGGTGGGTTGTTTTCCTAGAAAGCAAGACAGGCTTTTTCAACTGTATTTGGTTAAGAATCAAAAAGTGTGGGTGTTACAGACAAGCCCTAAACCAACGTCCATGTGCAAAAGTTTTGTGAAAGCAAAAACTGGGTAGTGTAGGTTTTTTCCTAGGTGTCACTGAAAGGAACCCCTCTTGCTGTGCTTCAGTGCATCTTCCTGCCACCCATCAGTCCCCAGATTACTGACTCCATTGGACTGCTGGCATGCCAGGCTTATTCTGATGTTTCCAAGGTGGAAGTCTCCACCACATTTGGATTTATCTGAAGCTGGTAATTTTGAGCACATTTAAACCACCTGAAGCAGTGAAACCAAACTCAGCCAGAATGAGCAATTACTTTTGAAAGTTCAGCTTTGACGCCTTGGAAATTCTAGGGGGCTGGGGATACCTTTTTTGAATCTTTTCAGATTCTCCAGCCTTAAGAAAGATTCAGAAATTTTGCACATATTCATAGAATTTGGTATTGGGAAAGGGATGGGCAACCAATTAAAGCAGAAGTCCAAAACACAAGGACCTGATCATATGGTAGTATGGTGTTCCAAAGGTCCATCTACATTTCTCTACCATGCATTGATCCCCAACCCTGGAGTCTCTTTATGAAGTACAAAGCACTCATTCTCCACCCTACAGCTCCAGGGGGAACATACTTCTAATTCTGCTGGCATTTCCTCCAACAGCTCCCAAAGCTCCAACAGATCATTGCAATATTCGCTCATGAAATATTCCAACTGTCTGGTGCAATCATAAGTAGCTCCTGGAAAGTCTTTTTCTGAGCCATTAGCATGGAAGTAATCTCAAGTGGCTGGATATATATTGCAGCTAATGGTAGGTCTGGAGCGGTTGGTAAGAGCTTGCGTACTCTGGCGAGAAGCCAGGGCAGGATCTGTGCAGGGGGAGGAGGAGAAACAACACATGTACTCACACTTGCACCAGCACACACACTCACCCAGCACACAACTACCCGTAACCTGTACTTATTTACTGCCTCTTGCATTTATATTGCCACTCGGTGAAATTAAAGGACTTGCAGACCCGCTGAGCCACAAAACCTCTTTTAAGAGTGACAAGCTGAAGCTTTGGGCCAATGGGAGCGGAGGGTGTAAATCATGATGCAGCGTTGCAGCTCTGGGTCTTCAAGAAAAAGCTGAGGCTTTCCTGGCAGCTTTTGTTTCCCTGCCTGTATTTTCCTCTCCAAAAGGATGTCAGGTAGTGGTAGGACTAGAAGGAATGGATCAAAACTAGAGGTGGGTAGATTCAGATTAGACATTAGAAAGAATTTCTACCCCATGAGGGTGGTGAGACACTGGAACAGGTTGCCCAGAGGGGTGGTAGAAGCCCCATCCCTGGAAGATTTGAAGGCCAAGCTGGATGGGGCTCTGAGCAACCTGCTCTAGCGGGAGGTGTCACTGCCCATGGCAGGGAGGTTGGAACGAGATGATCTTTAAGGTCCCTTCCTTTGGTATGGTGATATATTCTCAACTTCCAGCATCAGTCACACAGTGTTTTATCAGGAAAGGATTAACTGATGTCAGCAAAATAAGTATTTCAAACAGAAAACTGTTCTTGAATAGATATTTATTAATGATTCAGAATAAAAAATGTTTTGGAATTGTCCTTTTTGAAAAATAGCTCAAGTTTTCAGTGTTGAGTCCCCAGCTGAGACAATCAGTATTAGTTTCGCCTGGAATAGAAATTTCATTTTCATTCTCATTTTTTAAGACACCTTCTTCATTTCCTGGAAAATTACCACCAATGACTCTCCCTTTCTTTCTCTTTTTATCCATTTTCTACTCGCCTATCAATCTCATATCACCACAAACCATCCAAAGGTCAAATCTCCAGCCAACCCAAATAATCATTTCACCTGTCAGATTTATGAATCTTGGACTATTTTCTTTTTAAGACTCCCAGTAGCTTGTTGACTTTTGGAGAAGGAATAAGCCTGCCATGGTTCTGATTTTTTTAGCTCAAGTGGTATTTGTCTGGTTTTGAGACTTGAAACTGGACCCATGCAGGGATCTTGTGCTGCAACACAACCCTACAGGTCCAAGCACTTGTCTGTGATCATCTGTGCTATTAATTTATTAATCTCTGTTGGTTCCTCATGCAGTCAGATCTAAGACACACTCATTGAGGAGGTGGTTCCTGGCACCTAAATTTAAATAGCCTAAAATAAAATATCCCAAAATAAAATATCCCCTAAAGGTGCCAGGGTCTCTCTCCTTTTATTAAAGATGGACCTTTGAAAAACTGGGCTCTGGGTGGAAATCAGGCTAACCCTGGTGCCAGACTCAGTGATGGGAAGCAGTCAAGAGCAGCCCTGCTCATGCCAGTGCCTCGACTTTCCCTGCCAGTCCCACTGCTATGCAAAGGTCTAGCTGCCAGCCCTAGATTCCCAGTTGGCAGAGCCATCGGCCAGCGGGTACGGACCTCAGACAGGGAATTCCCCCTTCCTGACTGCAGAGAGAGCCTTGCCAACGCTGGCAGATGGCAGCCATGGCATCCTAAATGGGCAGCAGGGAATACCCTTTGAAAGCAACGTCTGAAACCCTTTTCAACTAGCCAGTTGTGTGGCAAAGCATTTGGGCACGGTGAATAATTAGGAAGGCAGAGCTGAGATAATCAAGGGCCAGCCCCATGATTTCTGTGTCGTTTCAACGCTGAGGAGACAACTCCAATGCTAATTTCCACCTGGCTCTGAACGAGGGTGATGTTTGTGATGCAGAATGTTTGCCCACTTACACACCCCCTTTGCATGGGCCAGAAATATTGCACAGAGATAGCTCTGGTTGTAGGATGAGGCTCTGCAATGAGGGGTGAGCTTTGGAATCTGGGTGGTGCTTCAGCTCTGCTGCCCAACACTACCACTGCTGAGCAAGACACAGCGTTCCTACTCCTCTTAGAGTCTGATGAAGACTGGGATGCAGACTTCATGCCACCAGCCAGCAGGATGGTTGGGGTAACCACTCAGCTCATGCTGGGACTCAGGAACCTCTCACCCTACAAATAAGCTGTCCATGCTCCTGTGCCTCACCTTCCCCTGGCCCCAGCTCTCCTGTGAGGGCAGCTGGAGCTTTTTCAGGTACAGTTGTTGGCACACAGCAATTGCTGCTGCTGTCTCAGCCACCATCCACCTACTCCATACCTAATCTGACGTGCTGTTTCTGTTGTGTCTTGGCTGGTTTTTTTTCAGGTAGATATTTTCAGCTGAGTTTGCGATGCGTGACCAATACCTACCTCCAGAACAGATCAAAAGCTCCATGTTCCCATGTCTGGGAAGTTAGGATTTAAAGGGACTGGCTGAAGCCATTTGTGTCCTTTTCTTGTTCTTTCTCCCATTTCTTGCCACCGTGTCCCTTTCCTGCCTTTCCATGACTCATGTCTATTAAGTGCAGAGCTCAGCTACACCACCAGAAACCCCTCCTTCTACCTAGAAAACATCTCCTACTCATGTCTGGATGCTTTGCAAGTAGTTAAAAGAGGGTAAATGAGATCTGGAACAAAATTTCATACTGTCTGAGTTTGGGGCATGTGTGATACATATTTGCAAGGAGCTGGACCAAGCAATATGTCTTGAGTAGGCTTGTTCCCCTCAGTTGTTCAGTATTCATAGTTATGAATGTATCTAGTGATCACAAAAAGACCTGTTATTGCCTCTTCTTTCTGTGCTGATGTCTTTGCATAGGTGGTTCAATTATGCTCCTTTCTCTTGACTTGTTTCTCCAGATTAATCCAGTGACGGGCCCTCGTGAAGGAGGGACCAAAGTGACCATCCGTGGGGAGAACCTGGGGCTGGAGTTCAGAGATATTGCATCTCACGTCAAAGTGGCTGGAGTGGAGTGCAAACCCCTGGTGGAAGGCTACATCCCAGCAGAACAGTAAGTTGGGTGTGTGGGAGACAGTGGGCCATAGCACACCTCATAACAGTCATCGCTACCCGGGGTGTCTTCTAAGGAGTCCATTCCACCCAACTTTTGAAGTCACAGCTCAGGATCTAATAATCCATTTATTACTGTATTTGGATTGCATATTTAGATAATCCTCATGGCATGTGCCCTGAAGGTATCCTGTTTTTCACATAACAGCCATCACAAGGGTGTTCAATTCCTGGTTGGGGCCAGCAGTCCTGAGAAGCAGGAATGATCATTAAGCCTTACAGCTGCAAAGCTGTCTACCATGCAAGGCTGGAGGACATAGGGACCTCAGCCCAGCGTTTGTCTGTATATTTAAGTAAGGCTATGTTGATTTGCACCAGGTAAGCATTTGTCCCACCAAGTACCAACAGGCAGAAGCCACCATTCCTTAAGGAAGTACTTAGTCTACAGTTTGGATCCTGCAATGGAAAGAAGATGGGTTAGGTCTACAGCTCATTCTGCAGCAGTGGGGGCTGTTTACTCCAATTCCATCTTATCTAGACCACCAAACCATCCCTCAAACCTTGCTTCTGGTTCATATTTTCTCCACAGGATAGTATGTGAGATGGGGGAGGCCAAGCCCAGCCAACATGCCGGCTTTGTGGAAATCTGCGTGGCCGAGTGCAAACCAGAGTTCATGGCCAGGTCTTCACAGCTCTACTACTTTATGGTAAGCTTCTGTGAGAAGTTCTCCTTGGCCCTGAACGTCCTCAGCCCCTGGTCTCCTTTGCTGCATCTGTCCATTGTCTTTGATCACATTCAGCCTCTGAGCTCTTCGCTGCTGTTCTGAGTGCACCAAGTTGTTCTTTCCATTTCCTTTCAAAATCTTGTTATGAGCAAAAATAGCTCACCTAATTAATGTTTTAACAATCTAATAATAGTCCAGATTATTAATCCAGTTACAGTTACATACAGCCGTGGTTCAAATTAGTACAGAAAATTCTCATTAATTGTTAAAAATGCTATATGGGAAAGAAAAAAGAAAAAAGGGGAAAAAAAAACTTCCCTAGTAACTTTTCCCTGGTGTGACACTCACTCTTCCAACACCCCTCCAGGCCCTCCACTTGAAGGTAACAGTGTCCTCCAGGAGAAACATGGAGGTGGCCACTAGCCATTGCTACCCTGAAGTCTTCAGCAGGAGGAGTGTGATGTTCATGGTGGGGTTTCTTCCTCTTCACTCTTGGGTTCTCACTCAGGAGTATCTTCATCCTGTCTCTCTCCACCACCTGCTCCCTTCTCTCTGGTCCCCAGAACCAGTGGCAGAGCTGCCCAGTGCCCAGCCTGGGCACACAAAGGCCTTGTGTTGACTGGGAAGTGTCTACCTGGAGTAGCAGCCCTTGGCCATGTGATGTGTCCCCAACACTGAAGGCAGGCAGGTCGATCAAAAGGCTGTTGGCCAAGGGACTCCCGTGGGCACAGAAACATCCAGCTCAGGGAACAACAAGCCCAAAGACATCCTGAGACCCTGCAGTGTTGGGTCACTGCAAAGACGAGGGCTTTCTGCTGGCAAAGACACAAATTCCCATTTACTGGGCCACAGGCAGTCACCATGGCAATGGCAAGTGTTTCTGCAAGATGTAGTATTCAGGAGGTTTTTGTGTTAGGTGGTCCATGAGAAGCAATGCTGCACCCCAACAGCCCTAGATCAGGAGGGACCAGTTCACCAGGCAGGCTACGGGTGAACTGTAGTGTATGACTGAGGCTCAGTGCAAGTGGGAAATGCTTTGGATGCTCCATGGTGAAATGTAGACACCAGCAAGCTTGAACTTCAGTTAACTTTTAGGAATGGGTGATTTGGAGAGAGGACAGAGCCATGAAGAACTTGGAGATGAAGTCAGAAGTCTGTAGGGATGGCTATCAGTGGGATCACACACACAGCTTCTGCTCGAGGTGTGCTGATGACACGCAGGGAGCAGCCACACTCCTCTTTTTAGAGAGACTGCTGGGGCTGGCAAGTTGGCTCGTTACACCGTCTGTCTGGGACATCAGCTTGCAAAGCAGTCAGAGGGGCCTGATTCCACACTGCTACTGATGCAAGTTCAGCACGAGAATGTCACTTTGCCGTGGTGAAAGCCCCCTGGAAGAGAGGAGCAGAGCCAAACACGTGTTGTACATTTGACTTGGGTTTTTTTCTCTTTTCTGACCATGCTCCTTGTCCAAGAAACCTGCTTATTCCTCTGAGTCCCCGTGCTGGGGACATCCAAGCAGAGCCTGGTTTTGAGCTGTGCAGAGCTGTGCAGGTTTGAAATGAGAGGGTCTCTTTGTTTCCATTAAAATCTCTCGACTCCTGCAAGGAAATGTGTCTTTTCTGAAATTATTCACATACCCAAGCATCTTTTTTTACGGTACAGGGACCTGATAACGAATGCAAAGATCTCAGGTTTCCCCCTTGAGCTACGGAAATTTCTCTCTTCTCTGTATTTTCTGATGTCACTCCGGTGTTCTGGTGGCGGGGGCAGAGAAACACCTTGAGAGACAGCCCCCACTAGACAGACAGAAGGGCTCTTTCCAGGACATTACACTTCAGCACGTCACCTTTGCTACTCTCAGAATTACTGTCCGATTTTGGTCATCCGTGTCCGTCTGTGACAGCTTTTCCCTCTGCTTGCTGGCTTTCCAGCTGCCAGCTATCCTGGCCATGCACGAGCATGAAACCAACAGGGGTTTTGTCTGCTGAATACCTCACTACCGTTGTGCTAGACAGGAAAAAAAAATACAGATGCTCTCCAGCCTGCCCATCACGTGCCTTCTCCCGTGTCCTTTGCTTTCATAGCGGGAGTTGTGTTTGTTGGCGTGGTTTAGCTCCCACTGATCCTTCTGCCAGGAGAGTAGAGATGTTATTGCAGGGATCACAACATGCTTTGGTATCCTGCAGTGGTGGGTGGCAGCTGTAAGGAAAGGAAGATGTTTGAAAACTAAGGAAGCGCATCACGTGGGAGATAAATGCCGCTTTCTGAGGCAGAGGAAACCCTCTGGAAAATTGCTTCTCGAGATGTTTGAAGCAAAACAGGGTCAAATTTGGCCAATAGGTTCAGCCTTCCCCTCTCCTGCAAGAGTTGGAAGAGTTGGGAGTTTAAGCTCAACAGAGGATTTCATTTCAGTGTTTAAAAAAAAAAAAGTTTAGAGATGCTAGAGAAGTTATTCTCTACATTTCTAACTGGAACTATGAAATTCAAAATGCTGTTGGATTGTTTTAAACTCACCTGTCATCAAAAATGCAACCTGCATTAGAGAGCAGCATAAGCCAAAAGGGAAACAAAGCACTGGGTTGTAGGCTGACATTAAAATGACGATGATCTAAAATACAATAATTTATGCTTTATTTTATTAAGTTATTCATTTTGTTGCTGTGATTATTGGCAATGTGTTTCAATAATAAAAAAAAAAAGACCCTTTGCTTTTTAATTTAGGTGCTGAAGCAACTTTGCCTTTATTCTGGCTTTGGATAAAAATCTTATGGCTTTGTGCAGATGATGTGGGCTACTCTGACTGTATCTCCTCTGGGTCTGATCCTAAAATCTTTGTCCCAGGAGAGCATTTGCAACAGGTCTCTTTTCTGTCTTTCCCCTCCTGATGCTACTGTTGAACCTATAGAAAGGAAACCCAGGTGCACAAGCTGTGTGTGAGTCGTACCTTGCTCTGCCCTTGTCCCCAAGAGGAATGAAGTGGGAATCGAGGTCTTGACATGCACCAAGTGCATCATGAGGTCAGTTTAGTCACAGCTGCTCTGGTGGCAGCATCTCTCTGGACAGCCTATGTGGAGAAGGTACTGGAGGAAAGTAAGGGGTTGGGGAGCAGGGGACAGTAGGCAGACACCTGCTGGAGTGAGTTCAGAGAAGGGCAACGAAGCTAGTGAAGGGTCTGGAGAAAATGTTTTATGAGGAGCAGGGGAGGGACCTGGGGTTGTTTAGTCTGGAGAAGAGGAGGCTGAGAGGAGAATTTATTGCTTTCTACAACCACCTGAAGGGAGGTTGTAGTGAGGTGGGTGTTGGTCTCTTCTCTCAGGTGACTACTGAAAGAACAAGAGGAAATGGGCTGAAGTTGCCCCAGGGGAGGTTTAGGTTGGGTATTAGGAAACATTTCTTTACTGTGAGAGTGGTGAGGCCTTGCAACAGGCTGCCCAGGGAGGGGTGGAATCACCATTCCTGGAGAGGTTCAGAAACCATCTAGATGTGACACTTCAGGACATGGTTTAGTGTTCCTGATAATATTTATTAGGCAGTTGGACTTGATGATCTTGAGGGTCATTTCCGACCTTAACGATTCTATGATTCTGTGATCCTATGATCCTAGGAAGATACAGAAGATTTCCTGTCCCCTTGTCACTGCCCACTTCAGCCTATTACAGCTCCACCAGAGCCCTTGGCATTTTCCATCACCTTTTGCCAGCAAGGAAATAGTAAATAGTCTGGAGGCTGAGCTTTACTGTAAACATGCTGTGCAATATTTATGAAGGCCCCTGTGAATAATTAATGGTTTAAAGCAACTTTGAAAGCTTATCCACAAACCCTTTTGTAAGACTGGCACAAGACACAGGAACGCTTTGCCAGGGAGTGCTGATGACATCATTCTGGTCTGTGAGGATCTTCAAAAGGGCATGGCTGGTTTACTTGCCTCTGAGGAGATGTCAGGAAACCCACCCAGGAGTAGGACAAAGGCCTGGGGTCTTTAGGTTCTTTAGGAACAACTGCAGGTTCCTCTATGGTTTGTAAAGCAGATACTCTATGGCTTGGCTACGTGTACCAAGTTGGCCATTCTCAACCCACTTTCTCACAGGTAGGAGGTCACATCCCAGCAGCAGTCATCATGGTCAGCAGTTATTTGCGCTGGTGGAGGTGGCCACCAATAAGGAATTAAAGTGGAGTTTTCATCAGAGCTTGAAGTGGCACCCTGAAAACAGAGGAGCACTGAATACTGAAGCATGGATTTTGCATCAACTCGTCATGCACCTTTTACCCCAATAATCACTCTTAGAGAATGTTCCCTGCAAAAGTATAAAACCAGTTTCCAAACCATCGTATCAAACCCAATCAAGATTAAGCACAAGAGGGGTCCAGCTCTGACAACAGATCTTTCTCCAGAGCTGTAGGTCTGATTTTCATGTTCAGCCCGTTCTCCAAGAGGCAGCTGCGTTTTGAACAAGAGCCAAGTGGAAACCTTGCTGCTGTTTCTCCAAATGATTAGCCAGAGGGGGATGGAGAAGGCTCCATGTGTGTGTGAAAGAGGGAGCCGTGGAGTGTGTCAGGTGGTTTTTATAAACATGGATTAATAGTCTCCAAAGCTCAATAAGGTGACTGCATGATGGACCCGTGCGTTCAGAGGAGCTGAGGAGAGCTTCAAGCATTTGTGTCATCATTCTTAAAGAGAGGAGGGGAAAAAAAATAATCTTCATTTAAATGCATGTAGTAGCTTTTCACTTGGGACTGAATGGAAAGTTTTTCTATTAAAATGCAAATGAAAGAATAAACTGTAACTCCAAATTTCTCCCTGAAAATGGATGTCTCCTCTCTGCGTTGTGGTAACAGGTGATCTGTGCCTTCAGAGTGCAAGTATTTCATCTTGATTTTGGGAAGAAGGGAGAGCAGGAGGGTAAGAAAAAGAGATTTGAGATTTGGGGCCCCTAAAGAAATCGTGCCCCTTTTTGATACATTAACACAGCACTGTGTTGTGTTTGGAAAAGAGGCTTGGAAAATCAGCAGAAAAAGGATAAAAGGTGTTAATCTGGACAGTGCTCCTTTTGTGGCTCTAGTAGTATTTCAGGGTCCATCTCACCATGAGCACAGTTGTGCCATATCAGAGAAGGACACTCATGCAGTACTAGGCTGTTCCAGCATCCAAGTCTGATAAGAAAAAGAGAAAGATGTGGGGTCGTGTGGTGAGCACGTAGGAGAGGCAAGACATGAGCTCAGATGCTCTGCTGTACCACAGCACTTCTCTTTCCCAGGGGAAAGCCTGTGAGCACAAGGAGAGATTTTAGATGTCTGGAGCTCGATCAACAAGTTCTGTTTCTTTCTCACATCCATAGCGTTTAGAGAAATTTTTCCCAATCTTTTTCACCACTTGTGAGCTCCATAGTTTGGAGGTGGAGAGTCCCCATTAAGATCCAATCAGCCAGTTCATGACCAGTTTATCTCACAGACGTGGTGTTGCTTGATGGCAAAAATACACCTGAGCTGTGTCACACAAGCAGTGGAAGTGGGAGATCATGGAGCCAGCTGCTCCAGGCCTGAGTGGGTATTTCTGGGTGGGTACAGGGGCAAGCCTGATTTTGCAGGAGTGAGGAGAACAGACTTGGGGTTAGGTCTGAACTCATCCTACCAAACTTGGCATTCAAGCAGGGTGCCTATGCACAGGACTGGTGTGATCCTAGGCTCCACTATTAACTAGAATAAATGGTCATCTTCTTAAGTCCAGCTAACACATGGTTAACCCCTGGAAGCGTCTACCTCTCTCCATCACTATAGTGAGAGAGAGAAGGTACCTAGGCTCCTCTGCTGTGTTTTCAACATGACCCTTTGCTTTCACAGACTCTGACACTCTCTGATCTCAAGCCAAAGAGGGGACCAGTGTCGGGTGGCACCCAGGTGACGATTACTGGCAACAACCTCAATGCAGGCAGCAATGTCATTGTGACCTTTGGGCGACAACCCTGCCTCTTCTACAGGTACGGATGAGTCCTTCCTACTGTATGTGCCTGAGTCTGAAAGATGTAGGAGTGGAACATTTCACTTCTGAGGAAAGGCTGAGGGAGCTGGGTCTCTTTAGCTTGGAGAAGAGGAGTCTGAGGGGTGATCTCATTAATGTTTATTAATGTGTAAAGGGTGAATGTCAGGAGGATGGGGCCAGGCTCTTCTCAGTGACGTCCAGTGACAGGACAAGGGGCAATGGGTGCAGGATGGAACATTAAGAGGTTCCAAGGAAACAGAGGGAGAAAGTTTTTCATGGTGAGGGTGACAGAGCCTGGAACAGGCTGCCCAGGGATGTTGTGGCGTCTCCTTCTCTGGAGACATTCAAAACCCACCTGGATCTGTTCCTGTGTGACCTGCTCTAGGTGATCCTGCTCTGGAAGGGGGGTTGGAGTAGATGATCTTTCAAGGTCTCTTCCAACCCTAAATGTTCTGTGATTCTGTGATTATATTTAAGAGACTTCTCCTGCAGCCCACACACCCTTTCCCTCAAGCGCCTCTTTTGCCTGTGGCCATGTCTATTCAGCAATAGGACTTTTCCATTCTGTACCGTGCACGACCTTACAGTGCATGGTTTGTGGTGGGAGAATAGGATTTATTTCATTGTTTTGCTTGGTATTTGATGTGCTTTTTTTTCCATGGCCCCTTGTCAAATTTCACTATGATTCTCCACAGTCTTATGCTTTGCTGCTTGCTCTGGGAGTATGTCCTTTAAAACATTCATTTTAATGTCCCTGCTTTAGCAGAGATGACTAAGAAAATCCGACATCATCAGTTCTAAGTATTAAAACACCTCCCTTTTATCCCAGAATAGTCTTGTAGTGCTAAGAAATGGATGATTTTCAACATTTTAGCTCTGGGTTGGCTCCTGATCAATTGCAGTTCAGAGAGGCTTAATGTCAGTGTTACCTGCTGAATGTTCTCTGATCCCTGTGAGAATGAGCCTGAATCCCATTCCCAGGGGCTCCCGCAGCTAAAACTACCCAGTGAAACACACTTGGCTGCCAGTATCTCTGGCAGCTGAAGATGAAGTTGACACAGTTCTCCCAGCATGACCTTGGCAGAAGAAGGGCTCATTCACAGGAGACCTGGGATCACTGTCTTGGGGCAATGCCCTTCCATCTCCTGGCTGTGGGGATCCTGTTTAGCTGCCTGTCATGATTGTGGTGTGATTCAGCATCTATTAATTCAGGAAAGTGAAGTCACAGTTTGTGATCTAAAAGGCCAAGTGGGAACCACATCTGCTTGGAGTTGCTTACTGCAGAGACTGGGGAGTTTGAGGAGGGATGGAGTGTGGTCTTTCAGAGGGATTTGGAGGGCACCTGGAAGGTGCAGTCAGTGCAGGTGAGTGACACACAGCGAGGGAAGGATGCACCCTGCTTTATCCTTTCTTAGGGGTATAAGATGAGGCTGCATCACAAATCACAGGACTGGGGAGATTGAGGGTGTTTGGAGCCTGGATTTTTGGCTCTTTATGGAAGGTAAGAACCACTGCTAAAATTCAAACCTGAAGCTGGTTTTGACCAGCTTTTTTCCTTTCCCAAAAGGAAAAGTGCATGTAGAATGCCCTTTGAGTATCATCATAAAAATCTCCCCGCTACATTAGCAGCTCCCACGCAAAGGTCCCAGGGACGCTGCAAACAGCACTTAAACAAGACTCACAGTCTGAATGCAAAGGAAACTTTATTATCCCAGACTGGAAAGCTGAGGTGCAAACACCCTTCTTTATGACCTGCTGCTGCATATGTCTGCAGGCAGGAAGGAAACATCCATCAAGTATTTAATCACACAGAAATACTTTCTGGAGAGAGGTCTGGTTTGGACTTCCCTTGGGGTTCAGTTTTCACTCTGAGACCTGAGAAATGATGGGTCTTGTGGTTTTATTTAAACCAGTGACAAGACAGTGTTGCTTCCTCACATAAATGTGTCACATTATTCACATCACATTCCTGTAGCAGTGAGTTTGACCACTTCACAGTGCATAGGTTAAGGTCATTTGACAGAAGAGTAAGTAGCTGGGCTCCTTTTGGCACCATTTGTTTTGCTGCTGGTAGCACCTGGTTTATATTTACTGGCTTCTGTTGACAGGAGATCCACAAAGCACATTGTCTGTAACACCACTGCCTCAGATGAAGGCTTTGAGAAGGTGAAGGTGTCCGTGAGAGTGGACAAGGCCAAGATACATCAGGAGCTGCAGTATGAATATGTAGAGGATCCAACCATCCTGCGGATCGAGCCTGAGTGGAGCATCTTCAGGTAAGCATCCCATGGACATCCCCTACCACCTCCCCATGGTTTTGGAATGAGGCACTGATGTGTTCATAATGGTCCTTGATACAGAATAGTGCTTTCCAAGCATTATGTTCACTAAGAAATAGATCTGTCCAGAGCTACTTTCTGGAGCCCAAGACCATAAGTGGACTTGCCTGCTGAGAAGACTAAAAGGCCAGCAGCACATTGTGCATTTATTATAACACCTTGAATGCTCACTGCGTGTCTGTGCTCATGTACCCAAGGGCAAAATTTCCATGGAAGTGAAAGATGGGCAGGAGCTGGGTCCTTTCTCCAAACTCTGCATAATTCAAACCTAAATGACCTTGCACCCCACCTCCACTAGCAGAGCAAAGCAAAATCCAGCTGCCAATGCTCCCCTGACACTTGCCTTGGAGACTTTGTGCTTTAATTACAAAGGTAGGTGCAGCAAGTCTCCAACCTTGTGTTGAAGCTTTCTCCTTCTATACTGCAGCCCAGGGTTTATCTCCAGCACCAGGATGCTCCCTGTCTGGGTAGTATTACAGACCACTGTGATTGGTTACACAAGTTGAATCCCTAAAAGCTGCAATCCCTAGTGCTTCTGGTTGTGATTGTGCTTCATTCCCCTTTGGGCTGGGTCCACAGCTTTGCATGGTGGGGGAACCTGTCGCTGATATCTTAAATCTGGGCATAAATGTCATAACTGTGCTTAGAGAAGTGAATCTCCCTTGGGTTTGAAAGCCACAATTCCTACCTTTCCCATAGCCTTCATGGACTTGCTGGCTCAGAACTAAGCATTGCTTGTTTGGCCATCATACCTGAAAGCCCCAGAGATGAAACACAATGGGAGGGCTGGTCTCTACCCTATCAATCAGCCTTCCTCCTCGTTAGGCATCCATTTTTCTCTTCAATCCACTGATGCTGGTTTGGTCAATTCTGAGGGTTCACATGAAGGTGTCTGAGAGGACCATATGCCTTGGTTGTGGAAGGCACCAAAATGATACTCAAATGCTCTCAGCAACCTGCAGAAATGGCCACAGAAAGACAGAAGTTGGTCACTTAATGCACTGGTATTTCCTTGAAAAGATACAAAATAAGAAAACTTAGTCTCCCCTCATTCATCCACGGCAGCTCTCTGCTTCCCTGTCAGACTAGACTAACTGGAGTGTCTGGGGATTAGGAGCAGGGTTTGTAAATCCCCCCAGTTCAGCTCCCATCCAGAAGATGTTTTCACAAATCAATTAGTGCCTTTAATTACCATGAGGGAATTTACCGATTTAACTGGATTGGATCTTTACACACTGGGCTGGAAGCTTTAGTGTCTGGATTTTCCATTTGGGGGTTTTATTTTCAGTCAGAGTTCAGGTTATCAGTGAAATGACAAATCATTTTACTCCCTTCCTTACTGAAGTGAGGTTCGTGCCAGTTAAAAGGTGTTGACAACCTAGGAGAGTGAATTCCCCTGTTATCCCCAGGAAAGTTGCAGCACTGGGAGCTTCTTCTGCTTGGCCTCAGGTCTGGCTGGGAGGTGAGAGGGGAAGTTCTCCAGAGCCTCTTTGCTCCTTGGTTTCTCTGATGAAGCTGCCAGCAAGAGATGAAGCAGCACCCAAAGTGATGTAAATTTAGGTGTATTGGCAAAGCTTTGTTCAGTCTGGGAGACTCTGTATCCTGTTGCTTGCTGCTTTGGATAGTCCATCTCACCTTCCAGCATAAAGGGAATTAAGAAGAGGTGCTTGCTTGGTGGGTGCCAATTTATTTGCAGGGTGTGTAGCTGCTAGGATGGATGACTGGGATTCCAGATATCTCATCATTCAGGTACAACTTCTACCTTTTGCTCTCCTCAGTGTCTCTAAAATCATAGAATCATAGAATCACTCTAGTTGGAAACGACCTTTAAGACCATCGAGCCAAACCATTGATCTAGCACTACCAATCCCACCACTAAACTATGTCCCTAAGCACCACACCTACACGGCTTTTAAACACCTCCAAGGATGGTGAATCAGAAAGCATCCACTTGAACATTAACTGATGCTTAATTTTAACCCAACCTACCCACTTTCATCCGCTTTCTTCGAATCAGAATCACAGAATGGTTTGGATTTGACCTTTAAAGATCATTTAGTTCTGACCCCCCTGCAGCGAGCAGGGACATCTTCAGCTTGGGCACTTTCGAATCACTCCGAAGGTGCATAACCTTGGAGGAGGGTGCAGAGGGAGAAGATACAACACCCAGGATTCCCACCGTGGTTCAGGGTGTTGGAGACAGTTTTAAGCACTATAACTCTTAGCTTTGGAGCTCTGTCCAGCAGGCCATAGCAGAGACAAGCATTAGAGGTAAGGCCTCCACACAGACCTAGATGAAAGAGCAGCCAGCTCCAGTTCCAAGAATCAAGTGAAAAATAAGCTAGTCAAGACACGTGGATCTGGCTGAAGAGGCTGTTTCTCAGAATATTTGTTATGTAGTATGATTCATTACAGCAAATCCACTCTGCTTCTCTGATTCATCACTCCTGGCTGGAGGACTAAGCTGTTTTGAGGGATAGATTGCTACTAAACCAGCTTTGCAAAATTAGTGACTGAATGTACTGAGCCTGGCTTAAAACCTTCTCAAGTGCCATTTTCCAAGACAATAAAGAAAAGATTACTGCTAATTTATTCCCACAGCTGAAAAAAAAGAACTAACAGAGTCACACTGGACTGGCAAGTAACTAGAATTTTATGAGGCTCCGTTAATACTTTTGATCTGGGTTTGATTTGAGTTACGTCCAACAATTACCTGAGTCTTCAGACAGAAAAATATGCTCAGAGCTTTGGGGACAATAAAGAGTTAAATTAAGCAAGCTCGTGGTCTTAGCACCTCTGTTATTTTACTGGGCTTTGATCTGACCTGGTCATAGAAGAGGCCATGGCCAAGCATTTAACCACAGACACAAAAGGCAATGACTGGTGGCTTTCACGTAAAGGCAAGCAAGAGTTTTATTTGCTTGATTTTCAAGTTTGGGGTGAGTTCCTGGCTTCAGCAAACACAACTGCTTTAGCTGTGCTTAATAACTGTGGTCTGAGCCCGCAAGCTTGGCTTGCAAACCAAATACAGAGTTTTTAACACGTGGGTTCAAAACTGTGTGCACAGACTGGCTTCATTAAATAAAAGGATTTATATGTATATACGCACAGTCATACATCTGTACCCTATGCGTACAGATTTGATGTGGCTGGAACATGTAGGACTTTCAGCTGAGTAAAGATGCAAAATCTAGCTTGAATCAGAGAGATCCATAATAATAATAATAAAAATAATAATAAAAACCCGATAAAATTGATAAAGACTTATAGCCAAAAATGGAGAATAACTAGGACAGGACAAGAGGAAATGGGCTTAACTTGCACCAGGGGAGGTTTAGGTTGGACATTAGGAAACTTTTTTACTGTGAGAGTAGTGAGCTCTTGGAACAGGCTGCCCAGGGAGGGAGTGGAATCACCATCCCTGGAGGGGTTCAAAAAACATCTCGATGTGGCATTTCAGGACATGGTTTAGTGGTCATAATATTTAGTAGAAGGTTGGACTTGCTGATGTTGAGGGTCGTTTCCAACCTCAATGGTTCTATGATTCTATGAAAGGACATCTTGGCTTTATACACTTCCCTTTCTGTTTCTGGTGAGCGACGTCTCCCTGGGTGACATCAGGAATACTTAATGCGAAGCTGAATTTTGGGGAGAGGGTATTTTTTGCTGTAAGGCTGGGAGGTCTCTTGTAAGTGGATGTGTGACTTCAGAAGAGTTCCCCTGTGTATTCAAGAAAAGTGAACCACCTGAGCAGATCTTACGGATATGGCAAAATGTGGTTTTGGCACATAAATTTTCCTGTTAGGAATTTCCCACCACATCTGATGCTTTCGGAGAGCAAGAACTTGAGATACTCTGCGAAACTCAAGGTCATATGTTGTCCTAATTATGGATCAGTCCATACAGGCGTTGCTTAAATGAAAGACCATAAAGAACCTCTCAGAAAAGTGTCATAGGAGCACCTGCCAAAAGATATGGTTGTGACAAGGCTCTTTGACAGAGCTCATGGATCATGACTTCAGATTTATATAGACTATGTTTAAACTAGTGAGTACTTAACTCAGGTCTATTCTTTGGTCCTGAAGCCGGTGAGCATGAGTAGCCCTTATCCATATCACCAAAGATCTTTTTTCTTTTGAAGGAAGTTTAACTTCATCTATCATGCTTGTTGGGAGTGTTACCTGACCTTTGATATCCCTTGAACCATGACCAGGCATTGCCCAGGGTACTACTGGCAGCTTAGCAGCATCTGTGGCCACCAGCCAGTGTTTGAGCTGGTGTCCTGGCTGTTTGGTTTATCTGTGTAGGTGTAATGATAGAGCCTGAAGGACAGTCCCAGCTAGCTATGGCCAGCTTAGTGACACTGAATAGCTACACTGCTGAGCAGAGGTCTATGTTCCCATTCATTTCTACCTGCCCCATCTGATTAATAATGGAAGGTAAGGGAGGACCATGGAAAACAAAAGTCAGAACTGGAGGACATCTGTTGACCAACACAGTACAGTGTGTTTATTCCCTGGTGTTCTCTCATTTATAATGCACTTGTTCCACCTTTCATGTATGGGTAGGTTTACCTAGAGTCAAGAAAGATTCTGAGCTTGCTTTTTCCCAGTCCCACTGACTTCCATATGGCCTCCCCTGCCATCCTCAGTAGAGCACTCCAGGAAATAAATTGCAGCCTGGACAGTTTCCAAGGGGAGTTACGGAGGCAGGTGTTGAAACCAAGGAGAGCACTCCTCACCCTGGGGAACCCTCAGTGAAGGGGCTGGTGATGACATTTCCTCATCCTGCCCTAGCTGCGTGAGCCCTGCCAGCTGAGGGGTTTGCTTTCTCAAATAACTCTTCCCCCTTCAGCCCTTGCATCCCGTTGCCTCCACCATGGTTCTGCAAAGGGAGAGCTCACTTTGCTAGAGCAATGCTGGTTTGATTTGGGATGGCCAAATCTGCCTAGAGTGAACTCTTCCCCTCCATATGGTGTTCAGAGACAGCCTATGCCTCAGCTTCTACTGAAGCCTGGCAGCGCTCCTTTGCAGTTTCCTTCCTCCCTCCCCCCTATTCCCTGAAGTCCCACAAACAAAACTGGGGGCTGCAGCTGGAAGAGGCAAGGGGAAGGAAAGAAGAGTGTTTCTGAAAGCTATTTCCTTCTGGTGACATTTGTTGCAAGGAATGAGAAGGGTTCCATCTACATACCCCCTCCCCCCCATCTTGAGCTAGACTAAGGAAGATGTTATAAAAGCAAGACAATCTACCAAATGCAGGGTTGTAGCTCCTGCAAATTGGCTTTCTCAGGAAACCAGTCCTTGCCTGAGCAAAGGGACACAGTGACTGGAAATCTCTGTTGTGTCACATGTCGGATCTAACACACATGGCAGAGCTTATCAGCCTGGGTCACCAAGTGGAAACCAAGCAAATGCCTTATGTGCACCATGGCTGAAGACTTTGGCCCTGTTTCTTCTAGATGCTGTGGGATCTGGTTCCCTGGTGGCACTGAAGTGGGCTCACTGAGGTGATGGCTTATTTAAGGTGACATTTTTATAGCAGGTTTAATATGCAAGATGGGACTACAGCCACCCACCAAGGTGAAGCCTCAAGGTTTGCTTGAGCAAGATAGTATCTATGAGGGTGGTTTTAGGTTCCCTTCCTTAAATGATATAGGAGATACAGTCTGTGGACCATTCTGAAGAACTCCTGTTGGATTTCCCGCTCTTCTCATTACTGAGGCTTGTGATTGATGAGTTCTAACAATGAAAAAAACCACCCAGATGCTTCTTGATGCGACAGTTTTAGCAAGTGTGTGATTTTAATTCTTTCTTCCCTTATGAATGAATGACTCAAAATTTATTTGCTTTTTTTTTTTTGGTTTTCCTTCCCTTCCTATGGGACGATGAGATCTGGTCAGACACTTTGCAATCAACATTTAGGGACACACATCACCCATTGCTGGTGCAATCAGTCCTTATATCTATTAGCTGGCTTCATGCGCTTCTTTCATTTCTTCTCCAGTGGCAACACACCCATTGCAGTGTGGGGAACCCACCTAGACCTGATCCAAAACCCTCAGATCCGGGCAAAACATGGTGGAAAGGAACACGTCAACGTGAGTATGGCTGTTGAGCTGGAGATCAATCACAGGATGGAACGTTTCCAAGGTGGTGATAGAGGCTGGTTAACAGCTCTGGAGGTTGAAATCTCCTATTGCATCCAGAAAAAGGAGCTATGAATTCTTTTCAGAAAGATTATCCCATCTGTTCTCCATGAAGGGGCACTGGACCAAAGAGGGAACAAAGGGAGGCATCATGAAATATTGTTCAACTTCTGAGCCAGTTTCTTCTGGTGGCTCAAGGATATCTGTTCTCTCTCTTGGCCCTGCATTATTGATCAGCCGTGCCTGTGAATAACTAGACCCAAACTCAGGTTATTGGCTGAGCATTCTGGAATAGGAAGGGACTGTGGAGTCCTTGGTACTACTGTGTCCACTCCCTGAACTATTTGGGGTCTTGCAAGAGTGTATCGAGGTTTAACCAGCTGGATTTACAAGTCTCAGTGACCAATGATTAATCCAAAGAAGCTCTGTGGAGACCAGCAGAACTTTACCAAGGTCTGGGAGGACAGTTCACTTGGAAGGAGCCAATTATCAGTATCTTCTGAGCTGTTTCTGATAGAGCTGTAAAAGGTGTGAGTTCAGCACCTCCTATTAGGAGACTCAATTGCAGGAAACATCTGCTGGTACCTACAGTAGGTTGGAGGATAGGGCCATGCAATGGCATCTGGAAAAAGTTGTCTGTGTTTGGGCACATCCTGGGACTAAGTGTAAAAGAGCATCCCAGAAGAAAAGGCTCCAAAAGTAAAAAATAGGGAGGGACTAGTTGAGGTGGGGTCAGAGACTCCAGATCCTCTGCATTTCTTCATGGGCTTTCCACCCAAGGTTCTCAAAGCAATTTGCAGATATTAAAGTAATCCACTGCCACATAAACAATGGTGAAACTGTGGTAGATCCAAAAAGAAAACGGAGGAAGATGGGGTAGATTAATTTGCACCTGCAGTTTGCAGATTGAGACACCTAACTTCTGGTTTTATTCCAGCTCTGCCATGAACTATTATCTCCCTTTATAAAGCCAAATCCAAAGCAATTTTGTCACCCCTCACATCTCACCAGATTCAGGAAATATCTGTTGAGATTGGTTTCTTGGTCTGATGTGGATCTTGACTGGCAATCTTCCAGTCCTTCATGAACTCTGGGAAAAGCCTGGTCTGACTGGTGATGTGTATTCATGGGCATGTTCTGGTAATATGTTGTAATTCTTGATACAGCAGAGCCAAACACCTCCCTAGCTTTCCTGCATGACATCATCTTATTCTTCCAGCAGATTCCAGCTCTTGCCTCACACAGTGGTCTCAAACAATCATGCCGTTGTGCACCCCTCTGGCTTCCTGTGCTTCATTTTAGGTAACCTGATGTTCAAACAGGAATCCTAGGCACAACTGAGAACACATTGACCACTCACTTTTGGAGTGAACATAAGAGTGAGAGATAATTGCAGGGTGGTACTGAGGCTTTGACTAATCTCTGCTGTACAAAAACAAAAAGGAAGAACTTCCTATTTCCAGAAGGAATTGAGGTTAGGGGAAGATGCTGATACTAGCAGCCCCAGAGGCTGGGCTCCCTCAGAGAAGAGGCAGTGCAAACTGCTCCATACAGCTAACCCATCAAAGCTCCTCTTAATCACTTCTCAGCCTTGATTGTGTGATGGGTTTGGGGTATGTTTTGAAGCAGTGGAGCACCAGCTTGTTTTGCAATAAGCAAGGAGGTCTGTTTCTCCCTGTCCTCTGGCAGTCAGAAGGCTAGCATTTTCCTGGGAGGTATCTGCCTATCAGGAGGTCTGGGGGTATTTTCCATAAATTCTCCTTGTGTTGGGTTTCTCTCTCCAGAACTGCGAGGTGCAGAACAGCACAGAGATGACCTGCCAGGCTCCAGCGCTGGCTGTTGACCCCAATCACCAGTCTGAACTCGCTGAGCGTCCAGAGGAGTTTGGCTTTATTCTTGACAACGTGCAGTCCCTGCTGATCCTCAACAAAACCAACTTCACCTACTACCCAAACCCAATCTTTGAGGTTTTCAATCCCTCAGGGATCCTGGAGCTGAAGCCGGGAAGTCCCATCATACTAAAGGTGAGATGGGGATCAAGGACTGGCTGAGGAAGGACAAACACATGCTGCCTATTGCCCCTCTGTGTCTGCTAGCACCCCACGAATCACAGTGGCATCCTGATTACATCCCAGAACTGTCTTTCACTCGTTACACCTCCCATATCTTATTGTATCAGAGTCACCATCGGCAAACACAAATCACTGCTCAACATCTGCCAATACCTGCCACTAAAAGATACAAACTCCTGCTGGCACTACCTGTGTGCAGCCTAAATTTGTACCCACTGCTGTTCACCAGAGAAGAACATTTTCTACCCCTGCAACAGTGCTGGCAATTGAATATCCAAGTCTATTTACTTCTTGGGTTTTCAAGATCTTCCTCTCACCCCTGGTTAAATTCTACACCAGTCCTTGGTCAGTTTTGTAGTTTGAGCAGCGATACAGAGAAGGAATTTTATGATTGAACATTTCCATATCAGCACTTTAAGTGGTGCACATGCAAAGAAATGATTGTGCCTGCAGAACACCTTCTCACACATTTGGTATTTCACCAAAGGGATCTCTTCTACTGTCCTGAATATGTTTAACCGGCCTAGATCTGTTTTACTGGTCTATGTATGTTTTGTGAGGGTCTGTTTGTGCAAGGCATAAATTCTCATCAAGGTATTTCTCATTTAGAACACGACAAGCTGTTTTGACTGCTGACAGTCTGTAGCCAGCCATGCTGTCCTCAGCATGACTTTCTAAATTGGCCTTTCCTCTCCGTACGAGCTAATGCTGAACCACAAATGTCAAGTGCAATGTCAAAACTTGTGTCATAGGCACAAGTTAGAAGTGGGAGGTAAACTTTCCTGACATGTTGGGTTTGTTTTTTTTTTTATGGTGGTGATATTCCTTTCTATTTAGGGCAAGAACCTGATCCCACCAGTAGCAGGAGGGAACGCCAAGCTGAACTACACTGTTTTGGTTGGTGAGAAGCCCTGTGCAGTGACCGTATCAGATGTGCAGCTACTGTGTGAGTCCCCAAACCTCATTGGGCGGCACAAGGTAATGGTAAGTGGTGCTTAAACCTTAAGTCTTTCCTCCCTGGGTGGCTTAGGAGGGCACACCGATGCTAAAGAGCTGGCAGAGATCCCCAGGAGTCTGCATCACCATTTGCCTTCTGTAGATCCTGTAAACATCAGGGCCTTTTTTTGATATAATATCCCCATCAAGAGTAATGTAGAGAAGCAGAAGAGTTACCTGAAGATCTTTATGGACAGTGAGAAACTTTTCCTAATCAAGACTCTTTAGAAAAGTTTGCCTTTCTTCTGGTTTTGTACAGTCTGTATGAAAACTAGATGCTCATGTGAGTTCATATATGTAGAGTGTTTCCTACATGACATACTTTGTTAAAATCAGCACAGTTCCCAGCAATTATTCACATGCTGATTTATGTAAATTTATGTAGAAGAAAAAAACCCAACCAACCAAACAAAAAAGAGAAGTGGGATATGGGTGACGGTGTGACTGGACTTTGAGGTTTTGACATCTATAAAACTTAATATTCTCCTGCATGTCCTTCCTGGAACCTGTGAAAAATGGACCTAGTGATTACATCAGAGGGAGCTTTTCCTCCTCTCACCATTGATTTATTCACTGCTCCTTTAGTTTCCGTAATTTGCATTCCTCAACACTGTTGCTTGATAAACAGCACATCAACAAACTCATCTGAGTTGTGCCGAGCTGGGGGTGGAAACACACCAAAAGCTAACAGCTGACATCAGACATACAGATGATCAATGTTTCTCATTCCTTTTTTTCTCTATTGCCCTCCCAAAGCTGTATCTGTCACATATTTATTTATTTATTTATTTATTTATTTATTTAAATGCAGTAGAACTCATAGAGGTTGACGGAGACATGCTGCATGGCTCCCTTTTTCTGGAGACTTTTAGAAAATAAAGAGTTTATGGTGACCATTTTGGGTCTCATTTGTGACTGCTGCTGAGAGACCACATACTGGCCACTTAAGTTCCCTGTGCCAAAGCTTGTCAGATGGAAAATAGAGGTAATAATCCTTTTCAGCCACGCAAATATACTGTGACTCTCAATCCATTGTAGAGCACATTAAGACACTCCAAGAGGAGCAATAATGAAGTGAGATATTTTCGCTGTGCAAATGCCAAAGCTTTTGAACAAGGCAGTATATGTTCCCTGTCATTTTCATGAATATAATTAAACATATGGTTAGTCAGAGATGGACAAAGCCAATCCTAGAGAGAGAAAACTCAAAGTCAGGTGAGCAATAATCAACCCCTGGGGATCGGGGACGATGAACGTCTGGTCAGGTCTTAGTAATTGGGAAGACTCCCCTGCTTCTGCAGCTTGGGACAGCTTAAGCAAAGCCATAGAGCAAAGAAAAAAACCATCCCTTTTTGAGGGCATTGATCAAAGAAGAAATGCTGCTGGAAACATGGGAAGATGATCACACTGAAGTCTGTTAATGAGCGTCAGTATTAGGGGCAAGTTACAGATTTCTCGTTCAACTGCCAACACTGAGGCAATTCTTTGACAGCATCTGGGCTGAGAACCTGCTGGGAGGGTCATCTGCAATGGAGGCCAGTGCTCAAGGATGGACTTTGCATCTGGAACTTAACAGGGGGACAGCTGGGCTGGGAAATGCCTCCTCCAGCATGGCACAGCATCTCTGTTGCTCGAGTTGGTACAAAATGCATCCCCATGTTTCACATGAATGTCACTTTGATCGTCGGGATAATTGACAGGTAGCTCTCCTAGGTCCTCCTCCTGTTTCTGCCAACAATTTACTGTGTGACCTTGAGAAAATTGCTGAACAAACCTTTTCTTGCAAAGTGAGGTGGCCTAGATCTGAGAGGGGACCATGGGAGTGAATCAAGCATTGGCAAGACTGCGATTATTTCTAAGAGAAGGAACAGTGACAATGACACACATTGATGTCAACATGTTTTTGATCTAGTTCAGCTATCTTTTATAAAACGACAGAGTTATTTGAAAAAGAAAAAAAAAAAAAAGAAAAGAACTAAAAGGTCTGAGCAATGGTTAAAAAAAGATTGACTAAAACCCAGAGGTGAGTTCTTTTCCAAGGAAAAGAAAGAGATGTGAGGAATATCCATGAGTAACTATGTTGGAGAAGGTGTGCAGTGAAGACTTGGAGTATGTTTGAAGGGTTGCTGGTATCTAATGTAGGCACTTGCATATGGAAAGTCACACTGGACTCTTTGTACAGTGAATGCAGAGATGGTGAAATACAGCAACTGAAGTTCAGGGCACATTTTGTCTCATTCTACAGTAGACATATTTGGCCAGGACATATTTGCACTAGGAAAGACACTGCCACAGTCAAGTTTTGCCTAACAGGACCTCCTAAACTGCAACAGGTAGTCCACAAGACTTTGCTAAAGAAAACTGGGCTCTGCCATAGTGCCATTTGGAATAAATTCATGATAAATAGGCTTAATAGCTGGCCAAACTGTTGTTTGGTAATATGAAGGGCTCATGTTCAGTCTTCTGGAAGGTATAAATAGCTTCCTTTAGAAACACTCAGTGGCTTAAGAAGTAGAGTAGGGTTAAATCTACATATTTGCTTGTTTTTCTTTTAAATGCTCACAATAATACTACAGCCTGGCAGACTTTCTTCTTCAAGAGGCAGATTCCCTCAGGTCATGGCAGTTTGATTCATGGACCTGTATTGAAACCACCTTTAGAGAGGCATACACTGAGGTTAACTTTGTTAGACACCCACCTCTAGGAGTCTAGATCCCCTTATAGTTAATCAAGAGAAATGGGAACTTCCACAGAGTAAAACATCTCATCCGAATGTCAAAGCAGGTGTCAAGAGCAACTCACATGAATCACGTTCTGAAAGTGCTTTTTCTCTGTATTGACTCTGAAAGCTTGTTGTAATGTCTGACTAACTCAGAGGTGCACGACAAACGTTTAGTGAGAGGAATCCCACCCATGGAGACAGGCTGTTCTGCGAGCTTTGAGGACAGACCTGTACTGGGGATTGGGATGGGGTTGTTTGATTCTAGTCTGATAGTTCTCGAATGGACTCGTGTGACTGCAGGGCTTGGAAACAGAAAAGGAAATATGATGGATCTATTGATTGATCCACTGTGACAGGAAGGAAATTGTACAAGCTGGTGAGCAAAATTTGCTGGGAGACTTTGGGACAGTGGTCTAGGACAAAAGGCAACAGCTTTCAGTGCAGAAACCAGCATGTGAGTTGGGCAGCTTGTCTTCTCACTTGAGCTTGCCAATACCAAACCTCTGCCCTCTGCAGGCTTTAAAAGTGAGTTGAGCCTTGTGTGTTGACATAGATGGGAAAACTAGTTACTGCTGCATCCTCAGCTTAACATGAGTTCTAGGTTGTTCCTTGGCTACTGAAGATGCTCTACAAGGCAATAATGTCATGTTACAGGAATAGTCATCTTGAAACTTTATTACCTGGTCAGATTAGCTTAGGTTGGGTTTTGTTTCTCATTGTGGACATTGTTATCCCATCCCAAAATGGCATGAGAGGACCCTGTGGATGGAAATTTGATATTTCCAGATACTCACTTTTGTCCCATCCAAGGAGTAAAAGCAGCTGGAAAACTTTTCACCAGTTCATGACTCTTTGCTTCGTAGTTTCTTCTGCTGTCTCCAACGCTTCCTGCTTGGGACAATGTCTTCCTCTTGCATCCTAAAGAGGAAACTTCAGTAGGTGCCTGAGCTGAAACATGGGAGGCCTGGGCTTAACACCTATTCAGGCAAGATGGAGACAGACAGATTACCTGAAAGCCAGCAGAATGAAGGACAAGGCTGGTCACCAGACTGGGATGTGGATTCCCTCAAAGGCAGGTCCTTGGTTATATTTCTGCTGAGGGAAGTATTTAAAATGGTCTTTTCTGAAAAGCT